>JAHZNE010001071.1:0-24076 GCA_027744055.1 Callyntrura sp. NNG-2020 | reverse complement strand
TTGGTTGAGTGAATTAAGCAAATGAAGCGAAAAGGTAAAAATTATGTCGTAAGACTAGAAGATGATGTCAAATTGCCCTGCATCCAGCAGCTAGTGTATACTTATCTATGCAAATACCCCGATCACTGATCATTATTACAATACTAACCAGAGCAAAACCTGTATAAAGGTTGATCCCGTCAAATTTTCTGTAAAAATGTTACTTTTTTGGAAAACAGAAAAAATAAACTAGATGCTCGCTTTCTT
Source organism: Callyntrura sp. NNG-2020 (assembly GCA_027744055.1). Classification (NCBI taxonomy): domain Eukaryota; kingdom Metazoa; phylum Arthropoda; class Collembola; order Entomobryomorpha; family Paronellidae; genus Callyntrura; species Callyntrura sp. NNG-2020. The sequence continues at coordinate 23,830 of JAHZNE010001071.1, read as the reverse complement.
CCTTTTTTTCTCTGCTAACGGGGAAGGCACAGATGGACAACGACAACATCAAACAACTATGTTGAGGGAAAAAAACGGAAAAGTGTGTTCCTTCTATACAACTGCATATGTAACTTTATAACAGTCTGTGTACTGGACTGGCTGCTGCCAAACCTGAAATGTCAGATTTAAAGTTGATACTGACGCAGAGATAATGATGCTCTGCTCTGATAAAAGAAGAATTTGATTAGGATGTTGATAATTATAATCTATCTCTATGTCGGTGAGACAATCAACTTGACCGTACCACAGCAAACTAATATACACTGCAACAATGCAAATTTTAGGGGTTTGCTTTTGTCGAAAGGGGCACAAGCAAGAGACAAGGTAGACGATGAGGTGCTTTTCATTCACGAATACAGTGGCATCTACAATGATAAGGTGTCATTTTATAAAGACTTTTCACTTCACATAAATGCAGACAATTGCACAAATAGTGCATAATGCTGGAGTGATGGGATAGCTTTCTTTAAAAAATCCATTTATTGGGATAAATTATTTCCGAATGAAAAAAGATAGCAAAGAAGTTTCGAGTGTTCATTTCAGCAGACCTTTTTTTTACTCCGATTATTCGCGAGATTATGATCGCCGTGATCACGTTGATGGTTTGTTGAAGGCACCAGCCACAGGCTGTGAGTACACTTGCGCCACTGCTGCCGCCGCCGCTGCCGTACATTCAACAGTTGCCATTGTCTCTTAGCTTATTGCCTTCTCGTTCTCTCTATCTCTATCTCTCTCTCTCTCTCTCTCTCTCTCTCTCTCTCTCGCCCTCTCCCAAATCCATGCTGTGAGTTGCCACCCTCCGAATCATCTCGATTGATACTTTTGATGATGCATATTAAAAAGTTTTTTTTCAGTGAACATGAATATGGAGGAAAATCATGTAGATTATCGTTTTTAGACCGGTTTCAGACTTTTTTGAGATCGATTCTCCGTCTTTAGCAAGTTGCTTAATTTTAATGTTGGGTGTAGTGTGTATAGGCAACTACCTTGTATTTTACCTCTAAACCGGCACGGCGCGTATCATCGACCTACAGTAACAAACAACCCGTAATAGCTAGTCAGTGTGTTCTCCCCTGACGGTTTCGAGATCTGAATTTTAAAATAGTTTTGATGAATACTTTGCTAGTATGATTTTAAGGCAGTAATTAAAATCAAACTTATCATGAAAAAGTGACTGACTTGATTTGATTGTGGGGCTGAAGTTAGAAAAAATCGGGTTTAAAGATTGTTGTCCTTCGTTTTTATTATTTTTTTTACTCTACCTTGAAGCAGTACAATACAATTTTGCTAGTTGTTTAATATTACATGAAGTAAACAACGTTTGCGTACGTGCCTTGTTGAATACTTTCAATTTCTATCGGGAGTCGGAAAATAATTTAATCTTGTATTATTCATCTCCAAATACAAGTACTTTTGAAGACACTAAGACACTATCAGAACTCAAGACCTTTTCAGAGATGGAGATTTCAACTGGTTTACAGTTCAGTGGTTCTACGATTATTGCCTCAAACATTGACAGGCGTATGAGTTATTTGATTTGATGAAGTCAAGAAACATGACTTGTAAACAGCATGGAGTCTTTTATAAATCTATGTAGTACCTATTTGGTATATGTTTACATCAGAACAGTTTATAATAATATCGAGCAGCCTTTCCCGAAGAAATGGACGCAATTTAAAATTATTTTAAGCTACAACAGCTCTACTGGTTTGGAGATGGGAAAACGTCGATCTCGTATTTGGTAACACCTTACAACAGTTACTAATTTTGCGCAAGACATAGTGAAGCCCCTTTGTTTGTTTTAGAGCCTATTAAACCTCTATTGTTTGTTGAAATAATTATAATTACCTTTCTTATTGTTATCATTAATTCCAATCTTAAAATGAGGTCAAAATCCTCATAGCTTAAATATGCTGTTAATTAAAGTGTATTTCCTTTCTGAAAGGGCACAGAACGAACCTGAAAGAAATCAGACCTGATGCCACAGTTTTTTTACGGATTTCGTGCAACACCTTTACTTTTCATGAAATGGGTAACTGGTGTTATTGGTACTTGTGTACCAATGTAGTATCCAACATGACATTTGTAATTGCAGCAACAACTGTTATTTATTTCAACATTTTCCGTCCTTTTAAACAATTACGTTTAGCCGCGGAGCTGGTAGCAGGTTAAAAAACGCCACTACAGAAAGTTTAAAGAACTGGAAGTTACAAAATGGCCTTAATATTTCATCTCGACGAATTATCAGTATTAGTATTTCTTCGTGACTACTCAACCTCGTTACATGCGTACATCTGCCTGCGATTGAATAATATTATGCCCCAAATGTTCATTCATTTCTCCAGTAAGAGAGATGAAGACAGTCCTTTAAAGATCTCTGGTTGTATTGTTTTGCTGCGTGTAATTGACATCTGCCACTGAAACGACGATTATCTGCCAGCACCCTACCCGTACCGGTGATCAGGGAAAAAGTAGCATGCTTCAATTTTCGTACTATGTTACTGTGTTGTTTGCGTAAGGTATTTAAAATTTACATTGGCAGACGTTATGATCCACATCAACACACATGGGCTACACCTTGATCAATCCGTGATCTAGGATTGCATGTTTGATAAGAACGACAACAACAACAACAACACACTTTTTAATAACGCATCAGTCAATGGATTCGGTGTTTTCTGTCAGCGTGTTGCACGGAAGTACGTAGTTTTTTCCCAACTGTTATTGGTTCTATTGTTTTGTTTAAGCGGCACTTGTGCCTCATTAGCTGTTCCTTTTAAATTATACTTCCTCAACGATGTCACATTTGAAAGACAACAACGATTACGTTGAGTAGTTACGTTTGATATTATAAGATTAAACGGTAAGCGGGTTTTTTCTGCAATCATCGTGTACATAATATAGTCGTTAAGTGTGAAAATGCTCGTCATGAGCAGTGATGCAGGGAGCTTTCGTTATTTGAACTTAGATGGAGACTTAGTCCGCGACCTTTGAAGCCGCGATCTTGACTTTGACTTTACTACTTTCTTGAAAATTCCATTCTAAAAAAAGGCTTTTCAACTTTTCGTTGCTCTATTTACAAGTATGTTTGTATGTATGTATGTATGCTGGACACTCTATCTGACAAATCCAACCTTTCGTTTTCCTTCTATACATCTATGCGTAAATTGTATAGAGGTAAAGTTATAACAACGCAAGATAAAAAGTAGAAGCCTTTTATTTCTAATTTTGGGTCTTCGACTAGTTCCCTTCTCAATGTTAAGTTCATTTTTTCTCCGTTTTCAAAGAGGCAAAACCGATTTTCCTTTGAAGCCCTTGTACCCTTCCAGTCATTAACGCAAGCACATCTTAAATGAGGCATAGTACTACGCTGTCAAGCAAGCAGTCAAGAAAGCCAGTTTAAAAAAATAAAAATTGTAACCGTAAAGGAAATGTACAATGAAACAAAAAATCAAGTGAAAAAAGTAACTCAAGTGAGCTCCAATGAACACGTGAATAGTTATCATCTGAAAACTCTGCCTTTATACTAAATCCCTTTCAACTATAATGTTGCTTTCATATTTTGCTTCCAACACGGTCTTCAATTGAAGTGCAGCACATACACTGTCGTCCCAATATGGCATATAGGTATATCCAGCAAATCTTTATAGAGCATCTTCAGCGTATTTTTGTGAAACCATTTATATTTGATTCAAGCCAGGCACACTGCATATCGTCATCGTCCTGATCGAAATAATAAGGATGTGCGCATCTTTGTTTTGTGGAAAAATGGAAGAAACCCTGATAATAATAATAAGAAGAAGTCCGTCGTCAGAATATACAAGTGCAGCCTTATCTTCTATGGCAAGAATGATGCAAGTGAACATGTAAAGAGAAAAAAAGGATTTAGAGGATTCACCACAAAAAGAAAGAGGTTTAGAGATGATCTGGATTACCGGATTCCCCCATGCCCATGCACACGCGTTTACATTCACACATATACCCGGAGCATGAGCCCCTAATACCAGTACCTACTACCTACACATGCATAAAGCAAGGCAGCAAGTTAATGGTAAAAGACGGAACGACTGAAAATTGAAGGCAGCAGGTAAGAAAGGTCCATGCAGCAAGAAGTGCAATAGCGACAGAGCTACCTGTGTGAAGTGAATCCCTACAACAATGCACATTATCTAGAGAAGAACACTAGAACACGTAAACAATAAGCTGTTGTTGATGCTGTTGTTCTGGTTAACTCTCTATAGATAGGAGCTGACTGTTGCATCACGCTATTATTGTTGTTGCTTGCTCCCGCTGCAAAATAGGAATATGCCAGGTAGAAAAGTTGTTGATGATCATGATGATGAGCCACAGGTAAAAACAGATCAACTTACACGAGCCTTTCTTCAGTCTCACTTGAGCTACTTGAAGGAAAGGACCAGTAGCACCTCTCCTCCTCTGCTCTCCCCCAACTCAAACGTCGATCTCAAGCTTTCAGTTTAACCAACAAGATTCAGTATATATTATTATTACGTATCTTTTCTTCAACTTTCAAAGCTTTAGCTTCAATACTCTTGATTTATACTTGTGTGATCGTCGGCCGTTCAATATATGTATTTACGTAGTTTTTTGGAAACAAAAATTGATTTTTTTGGTTTTGGTGTCTTGTGCAACATCTTTTTGACAATCACTTCAACTATCCTTTTAACTTTTTTGTTTGGAAAGGATTTTAGATAAGTAGTGAAAAGATATATACGTTTAAGGTATCGCTTATTTTTTAAGCGGTGCAATGTCGACACTTTTAGCCATGCTTAGAACATCACCAGCAGTCCCAGTGATGCCTACCACAGCATCCATCGCCTCCTTGTCACCACCTCCCGCAGAACACAGAAAATACATGGAGGTTAAGATAAAACAAGAAAATTTCACGATTGACTGCGACTCTCGCCTAGCGCAGAATCTCCGCAGTTTGGAAGCGGCTGCCAAGAAAATTCACCAGCTCCCGTTGCCACCTCATCATCATCTCACCCACTCGTCACAACCCGGTGCAATCCTGTACAGTTACAGTTCCTCCCCATACCATGCACACCTTCATCATCAAAAAGATGAAATGTCGGATGGGTTTCACACGCCCAGTCCAATGTCCAGTCCAGTAAGTCCTGCTCATTCCACTCACACCACAGACTCTGGTTCAGAGTATTATACCTCAAGCAGAAAGGGCAGTGGTCCGTACACTGTTCTCACCACCTCAAGTCATCTAAACCACCCCAGTCTTCCGGAAGATATTACGGGGAACACTACCACTGCCCATATAACTTTGCTGTCCGGCGCTGGTAGTAATGGGGCATCGGTGCTGCCAAGCATTTCGCCAGCAGCAATTCAGTACCATCCTCACCATCTGAAACATGAATATCATGAACTTGCTCCCGAGTCAACAATCGAGTCACAGTACCCCCTACACCTACACACTTTGGTAGATCCAGAGACTGGGGACCGATATGTGACGTCATCTGCGACAGTAGCCTCTGTTATGCAGAATCTTCATCAGATTCACCCTGGGCAAGTACTGAACTACAACCCAAACCCCAATAATTCCTCATCTGTGATACTGGACGCGACAAGTGTAAACTTGAGTGAAAATAACAACAGTAGCGTTGGACTTGTTACCGGTGGAAGTTCTTCACTTGTGCTTCCAGTTGGTGGTGATCATGGTGTGGTGGTGGATAGCAAAAGATTTGCCATGCTTGATGCTGTTTCCGATCATCCGGATTGTAGCTCTCCTCCCATGATGGTAGCGGGTATTAGCGAACAACAGTCAGTCGTAACATGCCCATCTCCCGTTTCCTCCTCTACCAAGCAGTCCGCAACTGTCTTGTCACCACCCCCACCGCCTACAAAGACTAATAAGAAAAAGGAGCCAAAAGAGAAAAAAGGAAGAGGTGGAAGGAAGTCAAATAAGGAGAAACAGGAGGGCAAAGTTACGAAGCCCAAAAAGGAAAAGGAGCCGAAAGAAAAGAAGAAGCGCAACAACAGACAGGTATGCATACATTTTTATGCCCCATCATTTGCATATATACTTGTTCGTAACACTTGCATGTATCGTGAACCCACGTAACGAATGTTGAGTTTATGAATGGTGTTGCTGCAAAATTAATCATTGCGTGCGAACGTATGTGTGTACTGTTAATTGGTATTTTACGAAGCATCTCTTTTTTCTCTAATTGTTTAGGCGAATCCAGTGCTCCAGTAGTTGGTAGTGGACTTGCTGTGAATGGCAGGAAAAGTTGTAACACTCAACACCTCACATGATGTACCTCAATATGTATAGTAAGTAGTACTAGTATGTAATTAAGAAGGTTCACAGTAACTTATTGAAATGCACACCAATTATTCAAAAGATTCCTTTTTGGTAAGTAGAGCCATATAAATAGTGTACAGTGTACATAAACAGAAGCACTTGTATATTCTATAGGTATATGTAGGTAAGTCAATTGATAAAATGGGGAAAGCCGTAATATACGCAAAAAGTAAATGCTTACATAAATCAAAACAACTACATATCTTAATGTGTTGTAGTTAGCCGTTAGAAGTAGTAAGATATTTTTACTAAGAAATAGAGTATCATCCTATCGTGTTATCATTTTTGGAGCAATCATGACATTCTCAACGCTGCCATTAAATCTTTTCAACCAAGAAGATAGGGGTTCCTTATTGCCGAAAGGAAAACTCTGTAAACTTGCTACACGTATTTTTAAAGCTTCCAGATAAATGCAAACTAGTAGTCATCAATATTCCTTCATGAAGAGCTTTCATTTCTCAGGTTTTTGCACGCAACTAAACCCTTTTTTAACAGAGCCTTTACTGTCATTATTATAAATATACCTATGATGTCTCACTTCACCCCTCATCCATGGTCAGACAAACCAAAAATGCAAAAGTAAAGTATATAGTCGGACTTGTACTGGTAAATAGTAGTTGTAGAAATTAAGCACGCATACCTACTTCCATTTTTATTCTTTTTTTAAAAAAGGTCTTCCAGAAAAGATACACTGTTTTTGCTCAAAATACAGTACAATATATAAAGTAGCACTGAGACAGGTCCTTTTTCAAAAAGCCAAGATACGCTTTCTTTTTTTCTTATGCAACTATAAACATATTACGTAATATAGTGAAGTATATCCAATAAGTACCTTATTATTATTATCATCATCATCATCATCATCTTTGGAGCCATTCCATCTCAATCATTCAAGTATCATCCCATCCATGTCTTCCTCTTTATAATAGCAAAATCAATTACACAAAATGGTGAAATGGTGATTTTCATTCTAAAGTGCCACATTAATAATGAAACTTGAAAATGTGCTGTGAAATCATTTATCATTTAGGTTAAATATAAATATAATATAGAGTAAAAAATTATTTAATGAGGTAACCGTTAAAGGATACTCATCTTGTCAGATGGCAAATTATATATTAAAAAATCAAAAATCATTTTGAATGTAAGCAGACTTCTTTGTAATTTTCTGTAAGAAACTTTTATGGGTTTTGTACAAAACTCTGCAAATATTAAGCTGAAAACTATAAAAAAAATATGGTAAAAGTTCTTTCAAGCTTGAGAGTGGCGGGGCAACTTGAAACAAAAAATACAATACAATATACCACTAAGGTAGTAGTGAATTTAGTACACCACTCCACGTGAAATGAATGATCTTGTTAAAAGCAAAGAATGCATCTCATATTTCCTCAATAGAATAGTGGTAAAGTTTATAAAGAGGCCAGAAAAGTATATTAAGTACTTAAAAGTATAAATAAGGTAGATAGTTAGATAGGGAAACGGAAAAGGATGAAAATGAATGATGAAACGTGTTTATATTATTTCGTAGCTTACTTTGATCTCTGTGATATGGGAATGAGCTTCTCTCATTCCTTTGGCAGGAATTTCCTTATTCCTAACGTTTAGGGGACATTATATTTATATGCGATAGAAGGTAAAAGTGTACGCAAGAAAATAAGAAAGCCTTATAGTTAAATTTTTTTCGGGTGAATGTGTCAGTATCACTCCCCATGGTCATTTTGGTTTAAAAGTAAAAATTTGATTTTCTTTGTAGTAAAAAATAAAATAAAATTTTGTCCTGCTGAGGTGGATGGGATTTAAGTTCAACCTGTAGCATTTGAAACCGAATGCGCTTATTAGGACATAAAATACTCATGAGTTTTCTACAGTAGAAAGGAGCCTCTTTGTGTCGTCTTAATTGACTTTTAGTATATAAACTGAACCTAAATAAAATGTATGTACATACCTATATATGTATAATTAATTTTTATTGTGTATAAATATGTGGAAATAGATACAAAAAGTATTACGTATTTATGGTTGTAATGATAGTTTTTAAAGTGTGACATATATACATATAAGATAAATAGTGATATGACTTGTAATTATAAAAAAGAAATAAAAAATAATGCTAAACGTACGTAAAACACATGACTTTTAAAATTATTTTATACGCACCATTCATCACAAAATGCATAAAATTTTAGCTACAAAAATACATCGTGTTACACTTTTTTTATTTCATTTTTATTTTGTGGTTTGTCTTGGGTGGACAAAGCTTGTTTGTTGGTGACAATAAAGAGAAACCCGGGTAAACAAGAAATGCAGGGTTCACAGTCCTCATTCTTTTTAGCGTCTGCCACTTTCAACTTAACAGACAACTTTGATTTAAAAGTAGTACCGGACTTGATTTGTTTAATTTTCTCTTTCCAAAAATTTCACAGTAAAGTGTGCTCAACTGACGTGTTTCATCCTTGTTTTTTCTTTCTGTTGCCTATCCCATCCCAGCTAAACCGTAGAATAAAATATTCTGCAGCAATTTAAACGAAAGTAAAATAGCAGATCAACTATTTCTATTAAAAATTGGTCTTCTGTCTAAAATTTATTACTTGTGCATTGACTTTTGGCATATTATTATTGTTGTTGTTGCAATATAAATACATTTGATATTGGTAGTAACACATATTTATACGACGTAGGTAATACTAATAGGCTTTCTTATGATCCCTCTGGTATTTGCCTGCTCCACACACTCCATCACATTTCAAATGTCCAGTTGAGTTTTTCTCTTTCTTTTAAATGGGCAAATAAAAAGCTATATATATGCACGTACATAATCATTCAGAGAAAACAATGAAAAAATTACGATTAGGTACACAACACGTATGTGTTATTACTCACATGTAAGCCCATCAACAACATGAACGCTATAAGCTTGTATATCTTGTGCACAGAAATTAAAACGAGTTTTCCATGAAATAAAAATGTACGATTTCTGTTTTGATTTGAATTGAAAAAAAAATCAAGTTTGGCTCTTGACTTTTGATGAGGAGAAGAAATGAAATAAAAGCAGAGCAGAAAGAGAAAAGAAAAGTATTAAAAAATCTATTTATGTGAGAGTGAGCCACTTTTCTTATAGTTTCTAAGGATCATAAAAATCCCCCAGTCCATCCATCGATCTCTCTCCCTCTCTCTCTCCGCTGGTCTTCCATCCATGTGTGAAAAGATTGTGCTTGAAGGATATTATGTCATAAAAAGCATCAACAGCAGCATTTTCAGTAGTATCCCAAGTGCTCTTGTACAAGACGAAGACAATGATGAGGATGCTGACGACGATGATGATTATGATCCAAGAAGTAGCTGTGTAATAATAGTAATACGAAGACAAGCAACAATAATCACAATTGCAACGTTATTTCGGCCGGCTCAAGTCTCTCTCTACTAGAGCTGCTGTGTAGTTTTATTTTACTGCAACACACACCACACCACACTTACTACCGGACTACCTTTACACTTTTCTCGGTTGATCAGATCGGGATCATGATGGAAAAGATGATGATGATGATGATGACGATGATAGCCAGTCCCAGTCCTGTGGTGATGGATTTGATTGCAACAAGACGAGAAAAAAATTGAAAAATTTTATTTTCAGGTTTTGTTATTCTTCTTTTCAGAGCTGTTTGTTCGTCAGCTTTTATAACTCTTTGCTTGTCTGAATATTTATAAAATATATAGATATATCCACCCACAGGTATATACAGGTAAAAACGCTTTTTTTATATCGTCGTATATCTATCCGGTTTTTCAAACGGTGTGGCGATCGTGGCACTAGTTGCTAATTTACTTGTGCTCAAGTTTAGATGCAACTGCTACCAGTTCAAGTAAGTAGTAGCAAAAGCAGTAGTGGCTCATCTAGAACGTACCATATAATCAAATCACAGTTCTCTTGAAACAAGTGCGGGGATGCCACAGACAGCAGCATCAAGAAAACTCTAAAAAAGCAAACAGGTAGCCGGAGCCAAAAGCTTGAGCCAACGTCGGGATAGCCTGAGCCACAGAACAACCAGCAGAGCGTACGTACAGAGGGTTCGTGGCAAAACGGCATCATTTTGGCTTGCGTTGGCCACGTACTACATAGCCCATACAAAAAGACCCTTGTCAAAAGCGAGATATCTAAAGGAAAAGATAATTTTAACGGAATAGACGTTTTTCTAACGACAACTTCCTTTACTTTGGAGAAAAAATATTGGCAACCTTTTTGCGACATTTGGGGCACTATGAAACAAGTACAAGAAGTTCCTGCAACTACTCACATTGGCACATTTTATGGAAATATAGTCATTACTTAAAATAAAAAGTAGAGTTTAAACGACGCTGTCTATCTACCGAGTAATTTACTAGGGCGGTGCCTTTTTGTACTTCAAAGCTTGCGATTATACATCCATAATTTTTTTATCGCATTGCTGGACTGTCCAACGTAATTTTTGTTTTTATTATTTTTAGCGGTCCTCTTCAGTATTTCATGCCACTTTATGGCGAAAGAATACCGCTGCCGCTCTTTACTTCACCACATCATTTTATTTCACAATATTTTTTACACACGACGCATATTTTTTTGCGATATGAAATTTGTCTATTAAAAATTTATATCAGCTACCTACCACATAACTGTTGCCTTTGAGAAGGTGCGCACAAGGAAAAGGATTTATGATCTTTGAAGGTTCCCTTACTTAAATGAAGCAGAGAGAAAAGAATTCGTAATTCATTAAAACCATAATCATAACTCTCCCTCCCCCTGTTTTAACTTAATAAAGTTTATTCTTTCGTTAAACGAACTACTTGATTCAGTACACATTTTTATTTCTTGTCTACTAGTTTTGCAAATAATAAGTAGCTTTTGCGTTCATCCTCACGCAGTCATAATAATCTCAAGAATGAAACCCTCGCAAGGGGAGCTCACGCTACTGTTTCTTTATACATGTTCCATATATCTTCAATTTTGCACAGTACAAAGGGATCTGTTGATAATGATGATCAAGGTAGGCATTTCACTCTGTGATTCTGCAAAAATACCCGTATTTGAGTGCATTTACTGTTAATTAAAAACCGCAAAGGTGTAGCTAAATGACGATCTCAAAAAACTTGTGTGCTGCTGCTATCATCGTCATATTTATCACACGCTAGCAAAAATAAACTACAACGGAGAGAAGAGACCAGAGAGTTGCATTTTGTGCTGCCCAAAAGAAGGTAGGTAAGTATAGGTTCTGGTTGATATTGGCAAATGATTAGTGATGAATATTTTTTCCCATCTCGTTGAGCTTTTAATGGGAAAGTCGTGATGAATCTGTAAAAGATACACTTATTCGATGATGATGCAAGCTTGTAAAAAGTAACTTTTAAATTACACCACACTTGGTAAGACATAAGAAAGTGTAAAAGGTAGTATACCTCTAGTCAAACTAAACTAGTAACCACACACACACAGACAAACATCGAGTGAGAGCAAAAACATTTTTTTATTTTTTCCACCCAAGCTGGATGGAATGTGTAAAGTCGAGCAGTTAGAGTACTACACACAGTGCCAAAAACCGGTACCCATAAACCAAGCAGAGAGATAATAGTATTGTAAGCAGAATCAAAAAAGCTCTAAAACTGATTCTAATTGGTAATTATTACCACAAACGGAGTCGTAAATGTAATTTTTGCGTTGACCTTTATCTTATCATTTTCTACACCACAGGACTTGCATTTCGACTCAAGACGGGAGTGACGGATGGTAGTAAGCTGTTCTTCCTATAAGCCGAAAGTCTGACTGAGGACAAATAACAATCCTCATTACATGTCAGGAACACAGTTTATCGATGAAAAAAACTGAATGTGGGAAAGAGATCAAACATAAACTACCTTTTGTTGGGATACGTTCGATAGAATATAAAAGTACAAATAATAACAGTATTACTGCTGACTGTAAGTACGCAAGTACATCGGCAGCAAGTGGACAAATAAACATTTAAAGGAAATAGTAATAGAAATAGGTAATAATAATAATTTACTTAGCTATAAACAACATGTTGTGCTGCAGCAACAAGCAATAGGCGCATGCATTAGATTTATAGCAGATTCTGACGTGGTCGACATTAAATAAGCTAGCTAATTACTACCTGCATCTAGTAAGTTGACAGGACAAGGTTATAATAGGCTGACCTTTCTCTCCTTCTTTCTTTGTGCATTTTTCTGAAGATTTCACTGTATCATTGCAGTTAGTACTATCCCAAGCCGTTGGTGGAGTAGCAATCGTTCAGTGATGAAAGTCCAAAAACAACAGAGTTTGGTTTGTTTAGGGGTTTCAACCCTTATAAAGTGAATATATTTGCGAGCTAAAATACAACGTAGTACCAGTACCGTTGTTCTCAAATCAAATAAAGTTATAAAATTACCTCGATCTTGGTCCCGCATATAACAAGGATAATCTAGGAGTATTCAGCAATTCAGCATAATTGTTACTCGACCCGTATATCAAAGAGTGCGTTTTTTGCAGCAGTTAAAAACAATTTTGATTTTTCATTTTGTTATAAATTATTGCTTGAATTTAGTGTACTACAATCCCTAGTAGTTTTGCAAGTTGTCGTCCACTGCAGTTATGTCATGCCCAAGAGCTATTTCGTTGAAAGCCCAATTCAAATTGATAAGAGTTTAAAAATGGACATAAATTGCATTGGAATGGTTCTTATTAGACCGACGTTCAAAGACAGTTCTTCTTGTGGGCCCATGATGATCTGTAGAATCATTCGATCCCCCTACTTACGCCAGACATAGAATCTTAAAAAACGAAACAGAAAAAAAACATGATCTGTGGAGAAGAAACATGTTGATGATGTAAACGACTTATATTATCGACGAATGCAATTAAGTTGTAAATCTAATTCACTCATTTTTAAAATCTTCTCCGCCACTCACTCTTCCTGTCACATTCTCACAATAAGAATCAAGAATCGAAGGAACACTCCAGCTCGTTCTGCATCTAAATGAGTTCATTAAAACCTATTTGTATTGTGCAATGACCACAAAAGATGCTTTGAAAAAAAACAGGATGATAGCATGAACAAAACAGACGGTCGACTCGTTTTGAGGAGGCAGTATCACCTTCTTGCTCTCTTATCCTTCTCCCCTGTTTAAACAAAAGAGACAAATAAAGTGAATAGCAATATTTATTAGAGCTGATAACATAATTCACAGCTGTAATGGGAAAAGCATGAATTAAACTTTTCTTGTTTTTCGGAGAAAAAATTAAATAGTGCTCATTACCCCATCAAAATTGATCATGATTAACATATTTATATACAAAAAGGAATATACATAACTGCATTGATGTACGTGTCAGCGACGACAACCAACTGCAAAAAAAATGTTAACTTGTGCTAAAAACAAAAGGGACTACCTTTTTGATAAGCCGCAGACATAAAATTTTTAAGTTATTCTTAATACGGGAACAAAGAGGTATTACTTCTAATTAACAGAGAAAGTACCTGCGGCTGGCTAAGATAATAGCTTCAACTTGGATTACACAGCGGACGGTATAATATGTCGGAAAGCAAAATACACAAAGCGTTAGATTTGACTGCAGTTTTGATGCTTCTTCAGCCAAATAACAGCGGCAGAAAAACAAGTCCGTGCGTCTTTTAGTACGTTTTTCTTCTTCATCGTCCTGAGAAGAGGCAGTTAGTTAGCTGTACATGATAATGAGAAAATGTGCCTGTCTACCATTAACAACTACGCAGACAATGCACTTCTCTTTCTCTCTTTCTGCTACGGTCTATTTTACATCACATCATGTTTTGAGTATTATTATCCCTCTTGTTTCGCTATATTGTTGCAAATCAAGCAAGAATGTAAATTTTCTCCACTGAAATCTGATACAGATTTAGATCCACTTGGTAAATCAAATCAGGCAAGACATGCATCATCGTCATTATCATCATCATCGTCAAGAAGAGCAAGCAAAGGAAAAATAATAATTCTAGCAGCCGACCGCGACCCAACCAGGAAAAAATTTCATTTGCTTTACTTCAGTTTCGTCTCCATCATACTAGAGCTAATCACGCGTTTAAAAGTTGTTGTCAGCAAGTCAAGCGGTTTCGTTGCTCACACAGTCGGACAAAATAATGTATATTATATGTAACATTAAAACATATCACTGGTTTCTCAGTCATAGTCATAAGCAGCAATAGCAGCATCTTTAAAAGCATTGCATCATTTTATTATTATCATTATTAACATTTTGTGTAAAGTATACTATAACTGCACTGTTTTTTATCACTCGGAAGTACTTATTATGCACAGTTTTTATAACAACATCAACAACGACCGTTGTGTTCTTGTTTAGATTACCTGCTATTTCGCCCGGATTATTAGTTTGAGTAAGCGGAATTTGTAAAATAAATTTCGGCCTTGGTTATTTGATCGTTTGAAGTTAAATTGCCTACAACGGTAAGGTAGGGAGAAGTTTGCAGATTGTAATACAAATTTGCGGCAGAAGCACTCGTAGCTCAAACCTTGTTCCCAGCAGCAAAATTCAAATAATGACAGTGGCGTTGATGCACGAACCCACAACAAGAAGAACTCTCTTGAACGAGCAACAAAAGCATGTCAGATTGATTACTGACAATCAGACATCAGAAAAGGCGCATCTCCTTGTGCTTTCCTGAAAGATTGCAAACACCGCACCGAACATTAATATTTGATATTATCTGCCGCGTAGGATCGCGTAAAAGGAAGAAATTTTATACGTCTGTGTGACGTCTATGTCCGTCCTCCCGTTGATCTAGATGTTACGTTGATTAACATTTTCGAAATGATAAGGAATGCTTAATAGTAGTAGTAATTGCTTTCGGAAATATAGAAAAGAGCAACATGCCGCCGTCTACTCGTATTACTTTCCTCAAAGGGTTTATTTCATTCGAAATAAATTAAAAGCAGTTTAAAATGACGTTTTACTGGTCAAGTGGTCAACCAGAGACTGAACTAATCATGTTACAGGTTTCCTTTTTCCGCCTTGAAAAAATCTTATTTCCAGGACCGACGAATTAATTTCGTAAGTCCAAAGCCGTCCAAGATGTGATGACAGCTAAACGATGATGTCGAAAGTGGAAAAACAGTAAAAAAGCGTCCCATGGGTAATATCCCATTTTCTGGACACTGGTTTCAAAACATTTATATTCAACTCTAGAAACGAACACTAGAACCTGCTTGGAATCATGTTACTTAACTATTGAATACCTATCGAATTTCTGTTTATTTGTTTAAACAATAGTGAGCACAGCAGCCACAAAAACGCAGTTTTCTATTAATTAAAGCACAACTTCATGAATATTCATCAAAATTTAACACGAAATCAGAATTAATTTGGTAAATTAACAACATCGCCTGAGGTTGAAAGTGCTGATTATTACTAGTAGTACGTAATCCTTTAGGTAGGTTTGATCTCTTATCAACAATATACATGAACTTAAGCTCATGAATATCTGCATTGGGCAAGCGACTCCTTGGTGAGAACAGTAGGTATATTTCATTTTGGATTGCATTGTAACGAAATGTTGATTTTTACATGTCATTATTTAAAATTTAAAATTAGTTAGGCATTTTGAACAGAAAAGGGAAAGCAGAAAATATTTCTTGAAACTAACCACGCCGTCCGTTATTAACTTACTAGCAATGGGTCTGCATTTAAAGTTTAAAAATATATTTACCTACAAAGTGGAAAATTGTCACTTCATCCGCGTCCTACTATTGCCTCCGCCATATACTGATAATTAGACAGACAATCCCATAATTATTATCTTTTTAGTCAACAATAATCCAGTTCATTATTATGATCCAATTACAGGAACTTGTTCTGGGTTTTGAATAAAATGCACACAAATCGGATCAATGTATAAATAAAGATACACCCTTAACCCTAGGGAAGCACAATCAGCATCTTAAAATTCGGAAGAATTGAATTAGATCGACCAGTCATTTTTATCAATACAAAATGCAAATTTTAAAACATACCAAATGCAAGGTAGCTTGTAATCAAAGATTAATTTTACAAAAAGAAACGATATGTAAGCTCAATTTTGTCCTTGGAAAAACGGCTGAAAGCAGGATCATTAAAACATTTTGAATTGTAAATCTACAAATTATCATCAAGTCAATGATTACCAACAGCGTTTTAAACTGACATATTGTGCTTGCTTCGAAGTTACGTTAACGAGAACACTTTTACGCCTTTTCTATGATATGCTTACGTAACTGTGTTTAATTAATAATGAATTCAAATGAATGCTCGTATGGCATTAGAGCAAAAATAGACGGTGGCATTTCGGTGTTTTCGGGGCAATCTAATATTTTCGTATTTTTCTCTGCTCCTTTTTATCTTATCCGTATCAAACAATAAAGGCTATTTCGCAAATCTATAGTCCTAATTTACATATCGTTAACCTGTACTTCACCCTGCAAAAGTGAACCAATTTTTTATAACCTCGTCTCCTCTGCACTACCATCCTCAAAGCGTACTCAGGACTGGGAATAGTAACACAGAGACACGCTCTCGTTTAACATCTGTTGCCCACAATTTTGTTGGCTTTTTCACCGTGGCCCGTCAACATCATCTCTCTGGTCAACGAAATGTTGATGGGGTTCCAGTCGATTGGTCAGGCACGAGTCAGGTCCCATAGGGAAAACTTTATTTCATTGGTCGTTTCTAGATATTCCGCAAAAAATACGCGATATCTATCCAAGATTAACTATAATTGTCCCTGCATAGCTCCAAACAGCTTTGCAAAAATATATGAGTATGTATCACCCAACTTAATTGTTTTTCATCATGAACAAAAAATAATAATACATTTCTTCACAACGAAAGAAGTAGAAAAATGAAAAGGAGGTGGAGTAAAAAAGTGCCAAAAGTTTTTACAAAAATACTTTTTGGAAGAACACGACACGGCGTAAGATAGTAAAGATGGAAAGATAGACAGACAAGAAATTACAAGAGAAAAACCTATATCTTTCACATCTCTCATCACAATGCGTGCGCTTATGTAGTAGTTAGCAAGAAAAAAAGAAATAACCTCAAGTCTCACTGGGAGCTGCTGAAGGAACTCTGTTAGGTATACAGGTTTGTACTTTGTACTTGTACTGCTCTCTCTCTCTCTCTCTCTCTCTCTCTCTTCATGAAATGTTATAATTGGACAATGCGCGAGTAACAATAAGAAGCAAAAATATGTTACGAAATAAAAATTTGATTACAGATGGATGGACTCATAAAATAGAGTGCTTGTAAAGATCCAATAGTCGAGTAGTTTATTAAGGTTTACTCATGTCACAAGCCCAATGAATAAATTACTTTTTCTCATCAACAAGAACATCAAAAGATCGCCACCGTTGTAATATTAGTGGTGGTGGGTACAATACAACTGACAAACCGAGCTTTACATTTAACATACCAGTAAATACGTGCATTGGTGACGTGGTGCGGGCAATGAAATGTGTGATGGGTAGCGTCATGCCATCACGTCTCTGGACTCTTGTGTTTCAATATCATTGGCTCGAGCCATGTCTTTGTCTTGCTTGATGCTAGTCTTAATTCTTTTGCGGATTACAATTCGACTTTTCGGCTAACCAGGTATCGATTTTATAGCCGTGCCATCAATTTTTCTTTGGTATTTTTCCTCCTCACTAAAATGGCGGGACACATAAAGCAGAAATTGTTCACCTTTTTTCAACAAAAATGATTACCTTATTTTGAATTTTGGCAATATACTAGGTACATTGGTCCTGCATACAGATTTTTTATACGGGGAATTGCATTGATAGCTGTGTGTGCAGGGTACAGACAGAGTATCCGCGCCCGTTGAACACATGTTGACTCCACCAAGCAGCAGTAATAAAATGACTAAACTAATGATTGTAAGACATTTCAACTTGTTTATCCATGCTAGAGCCAGTGGTCGGTAGTTGTAGTTATCGAAAATGAAGTAGTAAGTAATGCACTCTTTGTTTCCTTAAACTTTTGACCTTACTGTATGGTTAAGTACATACTTTATGAAAAACACAACTCAGCTAGTAAGAGTTCGTAATTGTAGCAACGTCAACGCTTTAACTATCTTGAGGAACACGAGAACTCGAAAAAGCGGCGGTTGTAACGTACAATAGCTGTAGTAAAGGAAGGAAGGTCTGTAGAAAACTACACGTATGAGATGTGGATGTGCGCATTTTGTCTTTAAGAAATAGTTGATAATGTTTGACAGGTGTTGTCTCGCCGTTAGCTAGAGGAAAGCATGCTACGCTGCCAACTAGCATGCTTTCCTCTGGTGGTGGTGGTGGTGGTACGCTTGAAACCGATATGAATTAGATACTTGAAGATAATGATGATGAAGATGAGGAAAGGAGAAAAAAATGGTCGAAAAATGGGAGGAGGATGCAAAAGACAATCACCAGTATTTAACATCAGGTAATTCTCATTTTGCGTTCTACTTTACGTTTGAATATCCAAAAAGCAAATTACATGGATAAATGAAATATGTAATGGGTCATTTTATGGGTACTTCATTAAAATGTAAAACGTATTAACTCATAAACGCGCAGAAAACGCAAGAGAAGGTTTTCGATATTTTCACCAAGTTATTGTCCAATTAGAAATGAGGGTATTGAAGAGTGTTACCTTACAGCGCCTCACATTTAATCATGATTCTCAAGTGGGCACTGTATCAAGGCGCTTAATGATATTTTGATAAAATCCCGATTTTCTCACATTTCCCCATCTCACAAACACCCTTTGGCATCACCCCTGTTTCCTTCCTACATATCGCTGGCTGCTGCTGCACACTGGACTCCTACTCGTGCAACAATGGTGGGAGAAATGATATAATCGATGTTATTATGTTCTGGGATTATGATTTAAGACCGGACTTAGTCAATAGCTTCTGCTCATCTTCCCTCCATCCATCCAAGTAATAGAAAAGTTGTTTTCCTTTCAAGTTGTTACTACAACAAACAATAGAGAGAAAAAATCTAATTTTTGCACCTTTTGAACTCGCACCATGGCCATCATCATCATTTTTCTTCGCGTAAGCAAGCCAGTATTTTGAATACGTGCACATATACAGGTATAAACTATATATAAAACAAAAACAACAATCACGAGAAATTGTCCAAAAAACCGGGCTAGCTCGTTCGTCCGCTCGCTCCATACATCCATCCACACACACACACACACAAAGCACCACCACCGGCTCTATTTTGGCTTGCGATAACCAGATGTTGTCAATTTTTGCTAAAAACTACTATCAAAACTATTACTTGAGTTACTGCTACTGCTTCTACTACAACCAAAGTCATCAGAAAGAAAGAAAAACTACCGAAAATCGTTTAATAGTCTTGCCATGCATCAATGATACGCTTTAGGACGAGCGTACGTACGTACGTCGTAGTCTAGTTTTATCTGACAGTCTGCGAGGGTATTTTTTTCTATTGCAATTTTTCGTAAGTAAATTTCGTCCGAGGACGTCGGTCATTCCGATAGATTTTTAATAGTTCGCGACTAGGTATATCATATACGTACGCTGTCGTACGTACCTTCATATGTTTCTGGACACTGAAAAATTCACGAATTATGTAAAAAAGGCGAGAGGGTAAAACAATACAATTTTTTACAACTTTGGTGGTGGTAATGTCAATGGGTGTTTTTTACAGTTTTTTTCACCCATCGTGTATACCGGCAACATACAAACAGCTTCGAAAACAGAATGCATAATATGCATGGAGATAAGTGAGAGGAACAAGAGGATGAAGATTTCGTGACGATTATGCAAATTTGTTGCCATTTTTCTACTGGGGAAAGTTCTGACTTGACTGTGTGTTAGGTCGTCCAAGTGTTTGAGGAATTGTCCATTTTCGGGGCTCATTACTATGCAGCACCACAACTGATGAAAAATTGACAGGACCCATATATTATCTAATCCCAGATTGATTTTTTCAATTTTCTGTATTTTTTTCTCAGTTTTCCCCACTAGTCATGCGAGCTCTGATAAGATAGAGTGTCCAAGTAGAAAAGTTTGATGGGCGGTGTCTTTCAATTATTTGCATCTTGTATTTAAAACGTTAAACCCGTCAATTAATTGCTGACTTTAATAAGATTTCAGTGTAAAATTCACCAGCTTTTTTCGGCGGGTTTAAATATCCACAGAGAAAAAGAGAGAGAGAGACAGAAGCGAGAAACGCAGTGTATGATAGACATGCAGTGCATAAATGACTGTTTCTAGTTTTCCTTTATATGAATGCATATTGACTAACCAATTTTTTGAAAAGGCCTATTTTTATGCACGAAGATCCAGTTTTTATTGGGAAGTAGGTATTATTAGTATCTGCCATGCCGCATGTCTACATAATTTACAAACCTGAGATGAAAAATCAATTTATCAGCATGGGAGCTTGCTCCTCATCCTCAGTAAAAAACCAAAGTGAAATGGGCGAAAACAAGCAAGCAGGCAGAGGCGGTTCAATAAACCGTCTAATTGTTTCGCATTATTCACCCGGTATTAAAATTCTTATCAGTAGTGGTGCATGCAGACAGAGAGACCAGGGCTGAACGTTAGGGTGATGGCAGCAAGCAACAACAGAGACGAAATGGAAGACATCATCACCGTCGTAAAGAGAACAATAACGAGAATAAGAGAAAAAATCTCGGCAGCGCATTTTTCTTGACCACGATATTTTTATATCGAGCAATGCGACTAGAGAAGAATGCACGACGATGTGTATAAATAGTCGTTTACTATTTACTCTTAACAGGTTGTTTTCTTGTTCATACTTATCCACTATATATACGATTCTCCAAGTGATATGGTCGTGCCCCGTACGTACAGCAATGCGTGATAGGTATACTATGATTTTAAATTGCCTCCAGAAAGTAAATTTACGACCAGTTCTCGACATGATGATGTGATGATGTAAAGAAATGGCTGTATATATTTGACTTTTTCCTTTCTATGCACGGCTCTCCCTCTCCTGATTTGGCACCGGTGCAGAAAATCTCCCTGAAAATGTGCAAACTGCAACTGAAGAAGCTGTTGAAGGAGTGTTTCTTGCTGTAATTGAGTCAGACAGACAGAAGCTGTTGACAAGACAAGCATATAATAAATAATAGCGTTGTTATTATTATTACTGCAATTGTTTCATTATTTTACTTACCATTATTAGCTATGCAAATTTAAAATTTATATTACTATTATATAAAGCGCATAAGGTTGCGCAAGAAAAGTTTTTTTCATGGCTGGAAATTTCAAAGCGTATATAGGTAGCTATGAGCTGAGCGGCTGCGTAAATGCGGAATCCCTGCGTAAGTCAGGGAAGAAAGAAAATTAAACCAGAAAAGAAATTAGATTACCTGATCCAATTTCACGATACGTTTCATCAATTTCACCGTCTCTATCATCATCATTGAGCCATCATTACTATCAACACTATTGCACGGTTATTATTATTATGATTGGAAGGAGATCACGTAGTTTGAATCTAAATACTCATATTATTTGGTGTCAAAACCAGCGTAAATGGAAACATGGTTGTATGAAGATGCGCACATTTAATGGAAAACGAAAAGAATTATCAAGAAAGTCAATACAGGTAGGTGTGTTCTCACCCAAAGATTTTCTTATTCTGTACGCGCTAGCTTTCAAAAATTACGTTGGTCGGTGGGATTATGATGGTTTACTTGCAGGCAAACTAAATTTATTCCACATTTGAAAGTCGTAATAGGCAGAAAGAAGCGATTTTTGGCGTATTTTGCATTTTATTACAGGTAGATTATCTGTCATAATCAAATCATAAAAAGCAACCCCAGACTTGGTAATTGAGCGTAGGAAAAGTTGCCAAAGTCAATTTTAATTATTTTACACATTAATTTTTTTCTGATAGCAGAAGCCATTAAAAGCGAGATTTTTTCAGTTCCAGTAGCTATTTTATCTTATTGTTAGGCAAAGAAGGCATGAAATTCCTGTCATTCGTGTCAACTTTTTTGTACTGTTTTCCTGGCACGTCGACCTGTGACCAAAGCCATCTTTGTCACTGACAAGGGAATGCAGTAGTGGTGTAAACTGCTACCAAAAGCAATTAAAACCAAACGTGAGAGTTCATCTTCAAGAAATTTGTGTAAAATTTTATGTCAATTGAATCAAACAAGACTTCAAAGCTGCTGCTTGCTACTGATTGTGCCAAAGCGCCAGATAAATGGGAAAATAGATGACTCTGTCAAACACGAACTCAGGATAGAGCCCCAACGCTGTGAAACAGGTCGCATATTTTTTTAATTGTCACAGCAAGAACGTCGTACCACAATAAATTCCGGGAAAGAAAAATATCCTCGTTTTATTATGTAAACCCTGATAAATCAAATTTTTTCGCTGGAAAAATTTATCGTTTTTTGTTAAAAGCTTTGATTTACTCTAGACTACACATGTCGTGCGACAAGTAGAAGTTGTAAAAGTCAAACAAAACTTGATCTTGCATTCTTTTAACAACTTTTAAAACAGAATCCTTAGAAGGGACAATCGCATTGCAATAATAATAATAAATGTTTGAATTTCCCCATAAATTCAGGGCATGTTTCATTCTTCCTCCTTTTCATATACCCACATAGCATACAGAAAAATATCATGTTTGTCGTTATTTTTTTATCGTCGTATGTATACTATCTAATGCACCTTTGCATCTTATGTACACTTTGACTTTTTTCACATCATCATACTTGCTAAATAGGTACATCGACAGATAAGCTTGTCTCGAGACGTAAAAGAATGATAGATTGTGTGGTTATTAATAAGTTCACTTACTAAACAGAAAACACCTGAAAAATAACGCTAATAAACAAGAGTCATAGGATATAACGCAACTGGACAATGAAACATGAGAAAATGGCCATTTCAACATAAAATGTGCATACGTGCACCATGTAAAATAGCAAAAGAAATGTTCGTTTGTACTTGGACATACCCAGTTTACATAAGCTGCATGCGGTAAGTACAAACCTTTGTAAATGACATTCAGTTTCGATCTGTTTTGCCGTGCTAGGAAGGGACAGACAACATCCCGTTTTTTCTATCTTGTCCAGCCAATTATTCAGATAAGACTAATGACACCAGATCGGGCAAGATTAGAAGGTCTTCCTAAATTGACTGTAACATATTACACAGTGAGATAAACAGGAGAAAGAACAGCACCAGCCGAGAATGACTTTGATGCTCTGGGAGACTTCAGATCCGACTGTCCAACCATCTCTTCCACCTTTGGCTAGTATATTATTAGAGAAAATGTTTTACGATGACGGTACTTCATGATACACACTATTTCGTCAGTGCAGCATTGCCCAACATATATGCATATCGTTTCTTGGAGTACATAGAACGCGCATAATAATAAGTACGATACTGATAAGAATAA
>JAHZNE010001070.1:0-36157 GCA_027744055.1 Callyntrura sp. NNG-2020 | reverse complement strand
TCAACTTGTCTTGATAAATTGTGGAAAAGCACATTTTTCTGGCGATGCTTCTTCTTCTTTTTGGAACGTTTGGGCAGTTTTCTGATACAAAACGTGTGGGCTTGTTTTAATTATCAGCTCTGTTTAAATATCTTCCAAGATATAAAATTATAAGAAAAGAAAAAGATATAAATAAGAAAATTATATCCTTTATTACCGTGTGTACATAACGGTTGAATAAGAAAAACTTGTGTGAACATAAATAGATGCTTATTGTGTGTTGTTTTCTTGTTTTTCATTCGCCGAGGTAGTAAAATGAAATAAAAATTACTTTGAGACATAAATCGAAAGACAAAGAAGTGCTTTATTGTGCGTTGTTTTGTACTTGACTGCGGATACATTTTACGTTCCTTACTGTACATGTTATCATCTCTCTGAAATTCCCATTAACTGTGTGGTTATGACGTTGTAATTTTGACATGTCATGTGCCAGTACGTGGTCTAGTTATCTTGATCGAAGCTGTATTGACTGGAAATGTACGGCAAAGACAAGGCTTCTGCATCTTACCCACTTACGGAAATTGTTTTAACTGTTGGTGTTGCCACTTACAACGAAACAGCAGTCAGCAGTGCGCTGATTTTTCGTTGGGGAGGTTCGAAGTAAACAAGCGTTGTTGTCCATGTTTCTCTCTACACTAAGCTATAAGTGGATTGTGGAGTGTGTGCTCTCGCTCATTTCTTGGATATCCCATTATATAAACGATCAAGTTCATGTTCAAGTGGGGCAGTTAGAGTAAAAACAGCTCAAAGTGAAAATAAACATGTTCCATATATCATTTTATGTAGTTTCCAGTTAAATTGAACACGGAACGTGACAACATGTTTACAGTCATCATCAGCTAGGGAGAGAGACAGTGATGGTGCAAAATAATAACATTGCCTCCCAAATCCGCGTTTCATTCCTCCCCTCCCAGCCAGCCTTCCAGCCTCGAATTTCGGGGAAAGCTTGCAGTAGTGTAAGATGATTGCTAGTAAGGAGAAAATTAGGTCTGACATAAACGTAGAAAAAATGTTATTTCACGTTATTAAGCCTTGTGCTGGGAGAGAAGAAGAAGCCGTGTGAAACCGCATCATCAACGAATTTGACCTTCAAGTCAGAGAAGAAGTGACAAAATACCTAGGTATAGTGGTGACAAGTTAACCTGGAGTTGCAGATAGAGAGATTCAAGGACTTTTCCTTCAATACTTACGACGACGACGACGACGAAGGGCGGGTGGGTATGTATACAGGAGCCTTCCTGTCGCGATCGCGAATCCCCTCTCCGAAATAGTGTGGATGAACAAAACGACGGTTTTAATAATAAAGGAAGGAAGTAATACATTGTGAAGGACGTGACAGAAGATAGTGTGGCTTGCAGGGCAAATTGACACTTATCTAATTTTGTGGAGTGTGATGATTTTAGTGTAAGTGATTCGATTTTCGTCGCGTATTAAAATCTTGCTGTTGATGATGTTGCTTCAATGCAGAGGCTTCTTCTCTGTCTGATGAAAGTGTAGTAAGTGTGAATCAGGAGAAAATCTTGAGCAGAGAAGGAATTTGGAGTTGTGGTCGTCGTGGTATACACGTACATCATGAATAAATTTGTAAGCTGGCATATATCTATCTCTGTAAAGGGGGAACTAAGGCACTAGAGCAATTCCATTCCAGTGATGCCACAGATTGATTTTCTTTGATATCTGTCGTTTTCAACTAGTTTCACTAAACATTATTTCGGGCGATAGAAGCAGCGCAGCGGGGTTGTTCTAGGGAAAAGATAGTTTGTTATGCAGAATACATTTTAGAGATGCAATCATAGCGATCATGAGACAGAAGACTCTGCCCAGAAGGGCAGATAACATTTTTTTTGCTACAAGCTGGCAAAAAGCGTTGTTCATCGTCATCTCTATTATAGAGAAACCTATAAAGTTTATGTTCTTTGTCGATGTACACATGTAACATACAGTCTGAAACCATTTGCAGAGACGACCATTTAAAACGTGGCAATATCAGAGTCTACAATACAAACACATTCATTTTATTTTCTGACGACTATGAGCACATGAAACGAAATCCACGGAATTCCATTGTTTTTTTTTGTTTGTCTGCTATAGTCTCTATCTCTCGGTTGATTTGTATCTCGTGCTGAGGCTCGTGATTTTGCAACAGAATCATTTAATTAACGTATTCCTCAGTAATACGGTATTTTGGGTAGTCCCGTTTGTTCCATTCTAAAAAAAATAATAGAAGGGATTTTTTTCCATTTTATGTTAGCCATCCATATTATGGCACACGTTGATCAGAGAGCGCTTGCACGTTTTTGGTATAAATATCAACTTGTACGAATCATGATGCTGGTTCGACGTTTATGCCAGGATGATAGAGACGTTTTCATGCTCGGTAACAACAAGTTTACTGATAGAAAGGTTTGTTCTTGTAAGAGCCGTTTGATACATCTTCCGCTTAAAATCACAACCTTATATGAGAATTTTGCCCAAGAGGGAGATTCTAATGATATACCTATCCTATTACATTGACCTTACCAAAGCAAACTGTTCTAAAAATACGTATCACAGCCGCGAAGTCCACTTACACAAGGTAGGCAGAGTAAAAGACCTGCAATCACCAAAGCGAACGAGATTGGTTTTGATGGTTCTCACTTTGCAGAGAGTGCGGCCTGGCTTTGGTGAGCGCTTAAGAAATGCACGCATTTCCATATTTACAATATTTTTCATTGTTATCAATTTTGTTGTTAATCAATATTGTTAAAATGAGTCTTCATATTTGGTGACGTGGTGTCTGTTGTGTTGCGTGTGTGTCGCCTTCATCTCGATATATTGCATATTGCACTAGGCAAATTATTAATTAACTTGTGCTATTTCTGAGACTCCACTGCAATCATTAGTGAGTAACCTTGTAATTCTGACACGCAAACTGATGAGGAGGTCGACAGGTCAGGCCCAGCCCGGCTGTAATCAGTGCTACGTCCCAGCAGCACCATCCCTACTTTGAGCTGATGGTGATGATGATAAGTAAAGTGTTCTGTGATCAATGTCTCTAAATTACCCGATGTGGTAACACGTGTAAAAATGTCTGTGTCCGCCCACCTTACATTGGTGGCATTTACAGGTCGTCTGCCCTTGACTATGACTTAAGGATAATAAAACGAATCCGGTAACGCTTTATAATCTTTCCACCAACCGCTGGGGTAGGTTCAATTAAGGAACGAGTACTGCATAATAGTGCATCAGGGATGCACCCCGGATACTTATAATGAGTAAACTATTCAAGAAAACCCACTAATTGTCCACACTTAAAAACAACCTTACCTTCGCTAATCTTTTGTCTTGTGAGCTGGCAGTGGGTAATTACAAAATTAAAACTCTGCTAGTGGGTCACAAGTTCAGTTATTAAACATAATGCTCTGCCGTAATAACCATAAAAATGTGCCAAGACATGGCGATATTGAAAAATTAAATTCATAATTATGAAAAATCATGAGAAAAATACAAAGCCCGGAAGATAAGATTAAAATCTGTTGCCTTTACCGGTCCATCTTATCAAATGATTGCAGCATTAATAGACGTCCCCAGCAATCCACCTAATTATGATGATGATCACGCGGTGGTACCTTATGTTGCATGTTGCATCATTGGTCTATATGATCATGAACAACACGACTAACCAACCGACCGACCATCCTCATCATCATCATAAGGACGGGGAAGAAACTTTAAAAAAATAAACAATGTTGCGTTTGCGTTAATTAGCATATCACTATCCATCATCAAAAGTGGGGGATCTGTATGTCTACTTGCGCGACTCAAAGCGTGAGTCCAACCTGCTCTGCCTCAACAACACCAAAGAGACAATGGCACGTTTCTTTATTATTAATAATTATACCTTCGTCTAAATATGAAATTATTGTAATACTTTGAGAATGAATTACTGTGTTACATTTTTAAGACGAAGAAAAATGCATATACGTTTGTGTACTCAAGCATTTTTTTTATAGATATACGATTTTTAATGAGGAACAAGTTAGAATTAACTCTCATTAAGGAAACAATCATCACAGTTAATAAGCCAGTTTTATCGACTCTGACTGGAAATGGCTCATTAAAAGGATAATATTATGTGTAAACAAAGAGAGACGGTTCATTCTTCCATGCTAATTGACTCTGAGAATTTTTTTCTGCATCTTCTGCGCAAACTTATATTTGCGTGCAATAAATTAATATGTATGTAGACCAGCAGCAACAGCAGGAGGAGGGGTATAGTGACGATGACTTTTTAAACAATGCCATTTATGGTTATAGTCTCTATAAACGACTCTCTGTGCCTTTACCATTTTATTATAAGGTTTGAATGTGCATTATATATTATCGTATTGTTATTATTATAAATTATTCTCATGTGTTATTTGAGGAAAACATGCGTAAAGTATGTCTTTTCTTGTTATTGTTGTTATTGAGGCGAAACAAGGGGAGAAAGAGCTATTAATACGTGCTCGCTGTTCGCACGTTGATGTGCTTCTTAATCACCGTAATAAATACTCGTAATAATACATTTTAGCTCGCATTTACATCCTTATAATAAGTAATTCCGGATTTTTTTTACAAGGAGGACTCAAAGAGGGTGCTAATAAAAAAGTAGTACATGCACTCGTGNAAAGAGGGTGCTAATAAAAAAGTAGTACATGCACTCGTGCAAACAAGCAACAATGAGAGTGCGCTCAAAGAAGTTACACGCCGGACGACAAGCGGACGAGATCGAGTGACAATGTTCTAATCTCTATTCTCTCTTTCTTCTTCTTCCACTTCATCAAATTTCTGTTCCGACTAACTTTACATAAATATAATGGGCTGCAGGACAGAGAAAAATATCAAAAATGCGATTTTGCCTCTTTAAAAGTGTGTATGACACACTAAAGAGTTTTATAGCAGGGCAAGACAAACCGGCGCGGCAACTGACAATGAGCATTTAAATACGTATAACTGGCATCATTATCAACATTATGACACACTAAAGATTTTTATAGCAGGGCAAGACAAACCGGCGCGGCAACTGACAATGAGCATTTAAATACGTATAACTGGCATCATTATCAACATGATCATCAGCAGAAAAAGAAAAAGCCTGTTGTTGTAATATTTATTTATTGTGCTGCATCAATTGTGATTTGTTTATTAGCACGATCTTGTTTCTTCAAGTGTGTTTTAAAATAAATAATCATCGTCATCACTCATTGTTATCATTCCTCATATATCCATCAATGCCCTTGTGCGATATAAAGTTGTTGGATTATTATTATAAGTTTAAGTAATGTACCGTCGTCATTGTAGGTAATCTGCTGTGTGCACAGGAACCTGTCCGTATTTTTTTTGCACTACTGTGCACTGTTACACAGAATATGTTATATGTTCCTGTAAAATAATCGCACAGCAGAGAACGAACGTTGAAAGCCCTTTCACGACACCACGCACATGTTCTGTATATGTTTTATGGTAATGAGCTGAATTCACATTTTTTGTTTCATTTCTTGTTACATGTGTTTATATTTCAAAGTTTGCCAGCAAGAAGAGAGAGAGAGACACGTAAAAGGAGGGAGGAGGACGCTGATGATGATGATGAGTAGGCATGTTTAAAAATACAAAATAGAAATTGCCTTTACCTTAAACTGCTTTACACTGAGAGTTCCTACCACTGTTGTGTGTGCATCGTCATCGATCCGCTACTAATAATGTCGTTTGTGGTGAAATACCTATGCATGAATATATCACCTCTTATGGATTCATCACAGCCCATCAGGATCGTCAATCTTCTTTATTCTTATCAAAAAAAGCTCGGCAGAAAAATACTAATTGAGCAATAAAACCCTCCTCAGTGAGACTGATAACTGTTTACTTTTGTGTTGTAAGCTAGCTAGCTTAGAGTAGTATTTTTATTGGTTGTAGTTGTAACTACCATCTCTATTCATCCATCACTTTTTAAAAATAAAATCTCTCTCTCTCTTCTCTCTCCCTCTCGGCGACATGACAGGGCAATGTTTATTCCGTTTATAAGGACTGCTAAAAACATGACTGGTTCGCAGAAGTGTGTGTGTACAAGTCATAAAAACGCAAATGTATCCACACGCATTCACCACCTTGCGGATATGTCATATGCACTAATAATGATGATGATGATGATGATGATGAGCCAGCGTTCAAAATATAAAAAAAATGATTGGAAAAATATGAATGAACGGAATAGATATTATTTATTACGAATGTTAGTTGTTGTAATGTTGGTGTAGGCACATCATAATAGCTATAATATCATATATCGGTGAGTTTTTTCTTGTTCGTCGTGTCGTGTTTGTTGTGTTCGTCATGTTACTTTGTTAACAATAATGACAAGGCACATAATGCCCCTGTTGGTGGTAGTAAGTAAACTGATGATGTTCAATTCCTCCACGTCATTGTCTTTCTCACTTGTTAACGTATCGACATTTTTTTTATTACCGACAGAGTCGAGAAAAAAATGCTTAGCTAATTGGCTCAATTCTCTTCCCATTTTGTCTTATTCAATTATGAATTAAAGGCTACATGAACATACATCGATAAAAATGATATTTATACAAAATATGAAATGAAATGCCTAAAGGGAAAAATGAAAGAGAAGGGAGAGAGAGAGAGAGAGAGAGAGAGCTCGTTTGTAGTTCTGTCGGCTGCGGTGTAATAGTTTTCTTGTGCAAATACATTCGTAACATAAAAATTTGTATACCTACAGCAGACATTTCATATTTAATTTAATGTTTTATTTTTTATTGTTATTATTACTTCAACTTTGATACGATTTGAATAAGTTGTGATATTAATCTGTATCAAAAATGTTTGCGATAACTGGTGCATTTAAATAGAACGTGAATCGTTTTTAATTATATGGTATTCATTCGCAGTGTGCGATGGGTGACACGCTTTGCATAACCAACATAAAACTTTCGGTTTGAGAAGGAGGTGCAACACAGCACAACACACACGCACTTCTATTTAAAGTGAAAACAATTTTCCAAGACGTAACGTTTAACAAGCAGACAAATAGTAATAGCTTTTTAGATTAGAATCAAAGAACAATTTGCTAGCTTGTACTTTATAACGATAATTGTTCTTATATGGACGTTTGTGTTGGTAACATCGAATCAAATGTGATAAGACGTGAAATCGATACGTCCTGAGTATATGAAGACTAGAATAAATTATTAAACCGTTTTAATACAGTCACCTTTTTATAGAGAAGTTGAAATGAACCTAAATTTATCGTTTTGTTAACTCTTAGATGATATGAGCTAGCGTTAGTGTATGATCATCCTCACTTGACGTTGACGAGTGTATGGAATGTATTATTATTTGTCACCAGTAACAGCGAGTCACCTACTTACTTTCGCACTATGTAAGCCCAAGCTTGTTGGCCTGTTGAAATCGACGTGACTAAAACTAAATTACACGTTAGTTTTGCAATATCCCTTCAGAGCATATATATCTGTATGTCAACAGTAGTAACGCTAATCTTTGTGCAAAGATGTATCAGTTTCATTGGAAGTGTACACAGACAGACGAAATAACGCAGTTCACTTTGTGTTAACTTGTTACTGCTAGGAATTGCGTAATGCTTTTGACATTTGTTTGTTCAGATTTCGTGGAAATTATGTTCAGACAGACAGGCAATCAGAATCAAGAACACGGTGTGTTGTAACATTTCCCTGCAAAGGAAATAAAAGTGAATGGGTTTTTTGAGACAATGGAGTTTCCTGGTGTTTTCTAAATATGGAAGTTTGACTAAATGCATCAACACAGCGGGTAATTTATTGGTGTTGGAAGGAGGACACACGGCTTGTACGATTGTGCATTAAACAATGTTTTTTTTATCTTTTGCGGTAGATTTGCAACGATGCAGCTGCAATTAAAGAAAACATTTTACTTCATTTTGAGAGGTACAAATTATATATTTTTTGCTGAAACAAAAGACTAACGGTAATACACGAGAAATATCTTGTTAAAAAGAAAACAAAACAGAAAACTGCGAAGGGAAATTCTTTGGCAGTGAGAATCTGTAATTCGAAGAGGATTTAATTAAAGGGGATTCTTTCGTAATATTCCTGTTGTAAATAAAAACGCGGACCTTCAAAAATCCCTTGCAGCTCACCCTACCTACTTTATTATTATAGCAATTTACGTGCATAATAGGAATATAATATTACAACGTGGCGTCTTGCCTCTTGCCACACTGCCAGCAGCATAACTTGTTTACAACAACCAAACTCTGTTGTTCATATGGGCTAACGTGGAAAACGAATGTAATGAATGTAGTTTAATGAATAAATGTAATACGGTATCTTGAGTATGTAGTAAAGTAATATTTATGAAATTTGTGCCCATGTTGTTCTTCTTCTGACACGATATTTTGGCAATCGAAGATGCAGTTTTAAAGTTTTTTTTTATCGGCACACATACTTTATGCAAATTATAGGTCTACATTTCTCTCCGTTGTACAAGAACATCATCTGGGAGGACGATCAACATAAAGAAGAAAAAAAAGAAAAATGGTCAAAACAGAAAAGTGCAATTGCATATTATTATTATTAACATTATTCTCATTAAAAATTCAAGGCAAGGTTAATTTCCCCATCGAGGTTTTTGACAAAACCTGTTGATGGCTTCGACTCATCTAGATCAGCACCGCATGAAAAGAAATACGGTTTTGAGTATTACAGCTACTTACTACTACTACTGTACTGAACCGTATTATCGATTTCATCATTATTCTACATCTCTTTTAATCTCACATCCTTCCGAATGAGCGACGACGTGGTATTATGCTTAGTCAGGGCAGAAATCACATATTATAATGCGCAATACCTATATATCGGCCCATTAGGGCGTAAACACAATTTGTTATTTACACCGACGAGCGCTGTGTTTCTGCACGTCCATTTATACGAACCCTTTCATTTTATCATTAAAGACAGTCGTGTTGGCAGGCTAGAGCAAAGATAGAGTACGCTCTATAATTTCATTTTAATGCACTTTCTTACATTCATATAAGCATGCTTATAAGCATCAATGTGTGCATATGTAATTTATTATTTTCTTAAAGGAATATATGCATTTAAGACGTCCTTCTCAGAGTTCTCTCTCATTTGCAAAACACATACAATTAGACCATTTCTCGAGCTGGGCTTAAGTTCTTCTTGAGGAGGAATACACTCCTCCTGTAATACTTTTTGCTATCTTTTATCTGACTTGGTTACATGTACATTCGCAATTTATAATATTGGTATATATAAACTTCAAACCTACGTAACGTGCTTGATGGAAGCTGGGTTAAGCAAACGCTCTCGTTTGCTCGTCAAGTTTATTTATCCCGGAGGCATCTATCACATGTGTAAGAAGACCAAGGCATCAATCTCTTTTTTTGTGTACTTACGCTTGAAGAGAGAGGAATGCCAATGCAAAATAGAGTGGTAATAATTACGCGTCTATACCTAAGTGAAGAGTGGAAGTCAGTAGTGATGGCTAGTTAAGTGATTACTGGTGATCGGAGAGAGGAGAAAAGGGAATGAGAAGATAACAGACAGAAGATGTGATTAGAGATTGCGTATTTACCAGCTGAAATAAATTTAAATGAATGTTTGTATCAAAGACGTAAAATGATTAACCTTTAAAGAGTCTACACCCTATAGCTATATTGCCTAGGTCGTCACAGACTGATACGATACGTGTGCATTTAATAATATTTAAATGAAGACGGAAGTCATTATAAAGGAAGCAGCCCCAACTATCTCCCTAATGAAAGGAATAAAACGACATATTAGGCATATTACCGTTCGTGTTTTACATAAATGACATCTGTTAACAGCGACGAGGTCTAGGATAATGAGAGAGATAATGATGATAGTCTTATTAACTTACCGGCTGATGAGATTGGAGAGTACAAGTATACTTATTTACCTGCAGATACCTATAGATTCTCTAATATGCATAATAAACCCACATTAAAGGTAACTTCGAAATATAATTTGTCCTCGTGCTTGATAGTCACACATACAGGACAGTCAGGCTTTTGTAAAAGTGAAATGAATGAAATGTGAGCTGAAATAGAACTCTTTGTAGTTTGAGTGAGAAGTCTCAAGAAAGCGAAAATGAAGTGGGATGGAAATCTGCAGAATGCGTTAAGGAGTGCAGACTGTTTTCAGTTAGTAAAATGCACTATGATTTTGCATGTGCGTCTGGTTTGCATTTTACAATGTTAACATTATGTGAAACCCAATACAAGCCTTCACATGTTTGTACTGTGCAAATTCAGTGTAATATGTAGATATGTCTTCTAATTTTAAAACGTACTAATTGGAGGGAACTCGCTAAATGCATGGCACGTTGTATGTTCCGTTTTTGTCCATGTGTACATAGGGTATAAGTGTATCGCGTGGAGGAGATAGCTTCAATTCAAACGTCACTTACCCAACTGCCAACGTGACATGTTCCTACAATTTGTGAACTCCTCTTAATATCTAGTACAATGTCACTGCCATACACACTAATAAGCAGCCACAAGCTTCAATCGGGGTGACTTGCGGCAGCAGGTTCAAAACGTGAATTCTCTGCGTTACAAGCACCATGTGTTTATTCCGCTTTCTTGAACAGTTCCAACTGCCAACCAATTTACAAATTAAATCCAACCTCGTATTTACTGCAACTCTCATCGTACCATTGTCCTGAAATCATCACCGTCATCGCGCTAATTGTGAGTTAAGAGATGAACAACGTTTCATCGCTGCTACGAACCGAGATTTACTATAAATATTCCCCTCAAACGTGTCGTATACAACGAAATAAAGGTTGAAGATACTTGTTTATATTGTGCACGAGTCGGGGGAAAGTACACAATATAAATACCTACACTTACCAGCCATTCTATCTTTTAGAGGTCTTGATATACATCCTATTTATTAAACTACAACGACGACGGTTGTTTTTATAAAAAAAATCAACATGTGGTACATACAGTTAGAGTGAAGCACAAGTACAGAACAAGACGATCCGACAGGTACTTTGCATAAATGATTCGGCTACTGCTGTACTCCTGCTGTTGTCTGTTGCACCCAGGCCAGGCAAATCTGTCTTGTCTGGGTAACAATACAACTTCAACAACCTGTTTTTCATTTTCACTGATTACTTTTGTGTGTTGCTCTTCTGTCCAAAAAGTCTGAAAGAAAAAGAAAACGACGCACACACGGACTCCTATACCTATATAGACATTCACTCATATATACCCCCTGATAAACAACTACATGGTTGTAAAACGTAAGGTCATTATATAGGCAAAATCCACGTTTAAAAGGCAAAAGTTTGCACAGTTGTACATACATGAGGCATCTGTGTGTACACAAGTAGGTTGGTATATTTCGTTACACCACTATGGCCACGTCTGCAACGTCTTGTCCAATTTAAATGGTTATCCTGTTCATCACATAGATAGATGTACTGATGTACCTATTTGTTTCATAAAGGTAAATAGGCAAAACTTTTGCAAAGATACATTTTGCATATCCATTGTGAGTTGCACGCGTATTTCTATACATGGACATTTTCAGGAATCCAGTGAATCAGTTGATAAATATAGAAACTTGACGTGTATAATAATAAGCAAGCTCAGGGCGATTACAGAGGACGTTCTAGCAGGGGATTGCTATCTTATTTTACTTCTAATTCGTTTAGACAGAGAATTTGTCAGAGAAAAATGTATGCTTTATTTCACCCAAGTTGTAGAAACATACCACTACCGAAAAAATGGTACCTATGCGGAGAGTGGCGGTATGTTACATGGACTTTTGCAAGCCAAACATGCTTTTTTTATACAAAAAAGGAACAGACGCAGAGTTCTCATCCCTTGCACGTTGCTTCTGAATGACGTGCATATAATGTATAACTAGTTGTGTGTGATACTATGAATGAGCTGGCAGGGTAATGTATATGACTTCAGGAGGATAATACAAGTCAGTGACAGTTATTATTAAGAGATCGCTGAGAACAGAAACAGGACGCGCTGGAGATTTTAGTCAGGTGTATAACCTGGGCGCGATGGGGGTTACATTATTTTTTCTCGCTGAGAATAAGTCTTTTTATGACATACTTTCCTTGGAATCGAAATAGAGGAGGAGGAAAGCACAAGGGAGCTTAATAATAGCACAATATACGGAAGAGGAACAAAATAGGCACATAATAACTACATAAATAGTAGTATTTTCGGACTTTTTTTTTACCGTAAAACGAAAAGGTCGTTCAGTTCTTTTGTGAAAACGGGAATATCTTATTCAGCAGGACAGATTAGTATAAAAATGGCAAGTGAAAGGTAAAAAGCCAAGTTGCATCATTACTGGAAGTGGTTCCTCACAAAAAACTTTTTTCTGCGGAATGTCTGTGCAAATACCTAAACGAACAGGGTCGTAAAAAGCGACTTTGTCAAAATTATACATATCTCTTTGGGCACAACTAACTTTGCCGTTGTGACTTACGACGACAATATTTACGGCACACTACACACATAACTATAATGAAGCAACATCATCAAAAGGCAACGTGTTCAATCTATTGAGAAAATGTAGAGAATAATGTCAAGTTACCAGTTGAACCGAGTGAAAAGACGAAAGACCAACGAATAACAAGTCTTAAGTAATTTTTCATAGTCATTGAGAAGATACTTCACATGTTTGCATTTCCGATCATCAGGAATTGGTGGTGCAACGTATTTACCGCGGCGATGAAATTTAACTAGAGTTGTAACCACGCAGTGTGTGCGATAGGATTTATTTCTTCCTCAGGAGAACATTCCTCTAGTGAACTGTACACTGTACACACTCCTCCCAGCAAAAAAGAATGGGTTTTATACCTTGTTTTTCTCCATGTTTACTGAAAAATGTGAAGTGAACCGGAAGAATTGCTTCTTTGAGCTGTGCGTATCGTACGTATCGTTGAGCTGCAGACACCTGAAATTTATTTACCACTTGATGTGTCCTCTACTTGTACTACTTACCTCAGAGAAGAAACCGTATACGGCTGCTGCTGCTGCTGTGATCATTCTGAAAAATGAAGTTTTCGACCCAAGGAGGAACTTACGCCGTGACCCCATTGCTTCGGAGGTGAAAGAACTTTTTCGATGTATTGATCATAAAAGTAGTATTGTAGAAAAGTATTTAGCACGGGAGAAGGAAAGAGGGCGCCTTTCTTTGTCTCTTCTTCTTTTTTTCTTTAGTTCGCTGCTGTGTATCTGTCTGCCTGTCTAGCTTACCCGAGTTCCTATTTTCCTGTGTGAAAGCCTCTTACCACTTTATAGATGCTTATTCTGTATTGTTGTTGTTATTGTGTTTATTGCTTTCCCCTTTCAACTCTATTAGGAAACCCGCGCATTATTCTCTTCGTGGCTTTTCTCCAACCACCAAAACGCCTTCAGAGAGCTCTTCAATTTGATTGTTGCTGATACAAAATTGTAAATTGCATTACCAACTGAAGTCTAAGTCTTTTCAAAAGAGAGAACAAAGTGTGGGGAAAGCAGAAAGGAGAAAGGGCATCCATACTGTGCTGGTATCACTTTGAAACTATGTGAGAATATACCTACAGCGCAGCACTCCCAGTGCGGAAAGACATTTTTGTCTGAAATCTTGTATCTTTTAAAACGATATGGAAGGAGAGAAAAGAAGTTCTCGTGTTTTGTACGGAAATGTGGGTTACAGGTGTGAGGACAAATAACAATGCCATTTGTAAAAGTAATGTTCTTTTTCTCCTTCATGAATGGGAACACGGTGAACTTTAGAAATAATGTAATCTCTGGTAGTGTAATGACAAATGGGGAGGAAAATGGTTCCGCACTTTTTCATATTCTTTCCTTCATTTTTGACGGGCTGTGAAGTATATGCATTACACGGGAAATAGATGACAGTGTGAAAGGTAATATACTCGCGGAGGAAACCTTTCCGCGAGGTATCCAAGCAGCATTTACATTATGAAGACCAACTTTCCAAGAAATGGAGACAAAGTCCTTTCACTCCCAAGATTTTCCAGCGAAACAGCATCATCATCGTCGTCATAAGACGCACAATTTTCCTGTACAAGTTGCTTAATATATAGGGTACCTAGCTTGTAATAAGAAACATACCTCGGAAAAGTTTAATTAATTTTTTATACCAGAAAGCATTCCGTTTTGCACTAGTGGGATTTCACCAGAAAAAAAACTCTACCTACCTTTGCAATCTCTTAGCTTCTGACAGTCATTTCCTTTCCGATTTCTGTGTGTAACAAGAATTTTGATGGATGCGGAAATTAGATTTTACGTTTGGCGCTTTTCGCCGTAATGCCATTTGAAATGGTTTGAAGGTAAGGTAAAAGGAGTGGGAGGCAAGTAGTAAATTGAATCAAGTCTTCGCACAGTGACAACGACCGTGTCCGTATGTGAACGACTATTTTTGCAAAAGTTCCCATTCCAATCAAGTTGTGTAACAAAAAATGAAATGAAACGATAAGTTAATGCTGCAAACCAAAGCAAATAGTATATTTTCTCAGGATATTGGATGCTGCAATTTGTAGAAATGTGACAATACTTTTGTAGGCATACGTATGATGCCAGAAGAAATGGTTCCATGTAATTTTGTGAACTCGGGTCCGGTCTCTCCGTATTTGAACGCGCGTTGCTGTGTTGAATATTCGATTGTAAATGTAGATGTGCTTTTTTCTGTAATAAAACCGACATTCGCTTTTTAGGCATATCTCGTATTTACTCGTACTTCAAGTTTTCCTCAACCAGACATAATGAAATGAAAAGTATATGCCTACGTACTTTTTACACAATAAAAGCTTCCATTTTCATGATCACTGTAGAACCACGACTAGGCTTTTAAACAGAAAAGCAAAAAAAAAATGTGAAAAAGAATGCTGCTAAAATCGAAATTTGCATTTTGTTGTAAGTATAAAAATGTAGCTTAAGTAAACTTGCTTCTGCTAAATCTTTTCATGACGAGTCATTCTCTGGCACATCAAGGCGAGTGTTATGATGCGATTCTGTTTCTACAGCGTACTTGGTGGTGTCCTCTTGTGATATCTGATATGCATGTGTATATTTTTTTAAAAGTAGATAGTACTCTCATAATTTGCACCTTGTTCGTTTAGTTGGCGATAAAAAAGTAAAATTGCCCTAAACTAAATATGGTAAACTGGGCTAATGGATTGGGCCGGTAATGGATACAGATGCCCTCAAGAAATTTTTGCAGGTGTGTTATAGACACTGCACGAGAATGGTTACTTTGACTTTGTAAATGTCGATGCCGTTTGTTGTCGTCATCACGTCTCTCCGCACATAAATCTACAATAATAGTGTCGGGAAGCTGCAAAAAATATCCTCACCACCAAACTGTGGGGGAGCCAAAGAGGTAAATGTGTGATCGGTTCTTATCAAGAAAAAAAATCTCCTCAACATTTTTTATAAAGTAGTTATCTCCCTCTCTGTCCAGTCACCAGACAGACAAACAAGTATTATTACCAAATGCTCATATAAAGCAATCCATTTTTTCTCGAAAACCCGGTTTCTAAACTAATACTGAGAGAGTGACTCGTAGTAATCAAGTCGGCTACTTACTTTGACTGTCTCAAGGGTAATGAACACTTTTTTATTCATATACTACCTGCATAAGTAGTTTTGGTATTTCAGTAATGTTTGTTGGTCGCCTGCCAAGCTCTACCAATCAAGTGGGATATAGATTAGGAAAAAGGTTAAATTGTCATTCAATCGTCGACTCATGTAATTTTATCCACTGAACATTTGACTTTTCTTACACTAATTGGGATGATCTTGTCTCCTGAGCGGGTGAGTACATAGCACGGATAATTACGTTGAGGCTGGCTGGGACTGCTGTTTGTGTAGGTGGGTTAAAAAGATAGGAACGCAACAGCAGCAGCAGCGGCAGTTAGACAGAATTCCTAGAATGATAAGCAGACATGTGATACATCATTATCGCGGTGTACGCTTACTTGTATGTACATACATACATATATATTGGTAGAGAATGGTAGAGAGAGTCTCCTTGTCAGGCATTAATTATACTGCAATGACCACTTCAGAAACAGTAATTTTACTGAAATCTAAGATAGTAATAACTCACGACGACGAGAAGTGATCAGAACGACGAAAATATAGTATAATAATTACAGTAGCAGTATATTGAAAGGAAAATAAGGTGTGTAGTGTTTATGGTGTAGGCAGGTCAAGACAAACGTAATTGGCTTGACATAATTTTCACCTCTTTGAATAATAATGATGAGCTGGTGTACTTCTCCGTCTAGACTACGCATTGCCAAAAATTCCAATGGCGATCATATTTCATTTGTGTAATTAATAGCTGTAGTACGACTCGTTAGGTGCAGTTCAAGTGGTTGGTAATAATAACCGTGTAATAATAATCCAATTAAAATCTTATTAGCACAGTTAACTAGCCTACCCACTACTACTTTCCATCGTGTGTTTTGAAGGCTTTGTGGTGCATGCTTAAATGTTACGTAATAAAAATAGAAAGATGGTCCTTATAGATCGTAACAAGACGTACGATCTAAAAATAATGACTGCGGGTTATATACGCTGGCTTTTTCTCTCTCTCTTGATCATGATTAAAGGCCAAAGTGTATCTGGCTTTGTATGCCAATGTGTTTACGTAACAGGAGGAGAGCCAGAATCGATCGTCTTCATTTGGCACAGTTTATTCTGCTGTCAAATATCGAAGGTGAAGGAAGTCCTAGCATACATATGTCTGAAAACATGATTTCTGTTTACCTGGGGTATCGTATTCCAATTTCCAATAGAAAATACATAATATCTAGTACAAGATTGTACCAGCTTGTATTTTAAATCGTTCAGAAGTCAATGTTCTCCAGATTGTGTGGTGCCTGGAGCGGCATAGGATTCATATTGAATTCAAACATTCTAAAACTCCAGCTTTTTCCCTACAACTTTGAGCTTCCAAATGAAACAGTGTTTCTTGTACATCTATTTTTCAATTTGGTCTCTCTATCTATATGAAGAGTTGATGAAAATTGTAACCGAAGTGTAAGAATTGCTGGAAATTGGAATTTCTTGTAGTGAACTGAAACCTAACGATGTTACTTTGCGTTGCGAAAGCTATTTTTATATATAAACCTAGTTTGCTGCCAGTTTTTTAGAAAAGCCGTTTTCGGTCGGGTTGCTGTTCTCGTAGTTAGTTTTGCTCTACTAACATCAGATTACGGAAGTTCAGCAAATGTGTACCGTATACCTACTTAATAATAGTAATATATTGTATGTATGGTACGCTCCGTACGCTACACTACATAATATGGAATGACATTAAACGTTAGTTTGACAATTTTTAACAGTACCTTAAGCCAAGATCAGATAATACATTTTTTTTCGATGCGGAGGTAATCCAGTGTAATACGCTTTTATGCACACACGAACCATGAGAATCCAATTTCGCTGAGGAAAAAATAAAAAAAGCAATTTCGCATTTTATTGCAAAAAAATGTTGATAATTCTGCTCATTTAAAGTCACAAGATAAAAATTTATGTGCGCTTTGCAATCTTAATACTAGCAGAGATAGTTAAAAATATGTGTGTATACACATTTGTGATGAGTAAATCCTATTAAATAAAATTGTTTAAATTTTATGTTTTACTATCTTCTCGATCTCGCCTAATCTACTGACCTTGCTTTAGTGACATCAACAAAAAGACTCTGATGTATTCCTGTCTTACTCACACTTGTAAAAAACGTTGCTGGAGATATTCTGGATGTGGATGGAGGTTATTTGAATCATGAATCATGATTATAGAAATTACGACCAATAAAGTCGCTGATTACTAAATTGTTGCCCCCTAAATACATAAAAATCAAAAAGAATTGTATGTTTCTTAATGATTTTATTTCATTATTGAAAACGCCAGATTGATTCTGACTTTTTTAGTCAGCTAAAAAAAACGAAATCATATAAAAACCGGGCTGCACCATACGGTTTCTTAAGAGAAATTGTTTGCACAGTTAATATATTTTTTCCAACCGTTTTTATACCTCTAGTCCCGCTTGTGCGAGTCATGAATGAACAACAAGTTTTACGACCGCCTTAAAACTGATAATAATAGAACCTATATGGGATGATCGTCAGCAATACTGCCTATCATCAACTTCATCAGCAGGCAGCAACTGCTGATTTCTACCTTGAACAAAGTAATTATTTAAGAAAAATGCAAATAACAGCTTTTTTACTGAAAAAATTAACACGAAAAAGTAATGTGCCTTGGGTGTTGAGTGTTGGGATCTGGCTGGATATATACATTATGTATAGCGCATACCCAGACAAGCTTCTGGTGAGTGGTGGTGGGTGAGTATGGGTTTATTCACAAATGTGGAATGTTGAATGAATGCAGCTACCACACAGATAGGTATTCAGTTATATAAATGTGGAAGCAGTGAATCCTGCGGCAGTTTTACGAGCATTGCATATTCTATAATTATTTGACCTTATCATTCGTTTAGTGCCATTAAAATTTAGATGTTTTGCGATAAAAAAAAGTATCGTTGTGCTGCTGCAAAAGAAAACCAGTAAAATTGTACTTCTCTGTAATACACACACAAATAGAGTATATATGTTTATATGAATGTATGATTATATAGTGACCATAATCACCAACAGGCAGCGGCAGCACCACGTCAGTTGTCAGTAATAAAAATATCTGAACGTGACTTTTGTCATTGAATACTTCTGTATATTTTTTTTCCTGATCGCGCAGTAGTAAAGTCTCACTTCCCCGTTTGTAGTCCGCAATCTTGTTGTAAATGCCTAATCAACAGAGTTGCTATTGTAGTGGAAACTGGGAAAAGACGGCTGGCAATGTGAACACCTTGCTTTTAACTTGTTACCACACAGATTTACTCCTGTTTACAGCACCACTACAAGTGGATAATGTGTAGGCGGAGTAGAAGGAGGGCCGACGACAGTGATGATGTTGTTGTTTAAGTTATGACTTTTATCGCGTCATAATATTTGATATGGAAGGACGCAGGGCAGCTAACGCTAAGGTTCTATGGCTGTGAAAGCTCCTTTTTACTGCTTTTGCTGAAGTTGCAACATTGTGTACATAAAATATGTTATTTGCAGATTCATCATCCCTTACATCTCACGTGTGTACTGGGCATCGTCAACCATCTCACGTGTATAAATGTGCTATTTTTTATTGCAGCATATTGCTAAATATACATTTTTTCTTATTTGTTTGTCCGCCAAGATGAGTGTATTTGACAGTTTCAATTACTGTATACAACGTGAACATCTTCCTCATCTGGAAACTAACAATAAATAGGCATCCTCCTAGACTAAACAACCTAACAAAAGTAATATGACTTGATTA
Source organism: Callyntrura sp. NNG-2020 (assembly GCA_027744055.1). Lineage (NCBI taxonomy): Eukaryota > Metazoa > Arthropoda > Collembola > Entomobryomorpha > Paronellidae > Callyntrura > Callyntrura sp. NNG-2020. The sequence goes on along the minus strand of JAHZNE010001070.1, from coordinate 16,680 downwards.
TACCTATGTAACATGAATTGTGTGCACAATGTACTCACATCGACAGCGCCTTGTCATCTTTTTATCAAAAGCTCAATGACTTTTCTCGTCAAATGCAGAGTTTTCACAATAACACAGTATAATAGAGCACAGTTACAGCAAAAAAATGTACTCACATTGTAGGAAAAAGTAATGGGTACATCGTCGGCAGGATTCGAGACAGAATTTGATACATTTATTACGGAACATACGGTATATATATGTTCCTATCCGTGTATGAAAGTTCTTAATGAACAGTCAAACCAATCATTACCAACTAGATTATTGACAGTCCATCTGGTTTTTCCTAGATAATCAGATGAAAACACAAAAAACCGAACACTTTCATATGATTTGTTATTTCTTTCTATTATTGTTATATGCATTAGTACCTAATATAGACTATATGTACATGAATTTGAGTTGGTACAGGTTATTCGTTACTACTTAACTAAGAGAAAATGCGTAAAAGAGCAAATACTGGTGTACCAACGGAGGTGCAATGATGTAAAACATTTTGGTTTAATTTACGATAGCATCCCAATGATGATAGCAGTATACACGGCAGCCGCAGCAGCAGCAGCAACAACAACTTCATTCTGTTTTGAGATTAGACCTTTTCCTTAACTTGATTGCCGGTGAATTTCCACCTAGCTTATTATAATATAATCTACACAAACTAATTTTCCTCTGCGCGTTTTGTGCTGGCTAGCTCTATTATATATTTGTAATGAGAATATAGTAATTATTTCGGTTGATGAGAGGCACAGATACAAAAGTCAAGAAGGCTTACATATAATGCATGCATATATATATGCTGACTTGTGAAGAGTAAAACTCTTTAGCGAAGAAGGAAAAGATAATGAATACTACCAACAACGAGCTTTTACAGAGTGATGATACCGCCGCTACCGTAAGCTGGCTAAAGAGAGAGAGAGATGATTATGTTGATGATGGGATGTATACAATAGTTAAATTTTTAAAACTGTGAATATAACGTGTAATTACGTTGATCGAATGCCCGTGCCTTGTATTAAAAAAGCATCATATCCTCGGAGAGCTCTCTAGCATTGTTGACCAGTAACAAAAGCATACAAACGATTAGGTAGGTATTGTGCGTAGAGACAAGAGAGAGAGAGAGAGAGAGAGAGAGAGGGACAAACGGATACGAAACCGCTTTATTATCATAAAATCACAGTAGAAGGGCTCGATAGATATACCTATGTATAGAGAGGAGGGTTATATAGACTACAAAAATAATACGGCGACATTGAAAACGGGACCTGAAGAACTTTATTAGGGAAGCTGCTGGCGTAGCCGTAGATAAGACATGGGACGACGACGACGACGGCGATAATGCATACTATCTGGAATGAATGTCAAGTAAGGTAATAGAGAGAGAAAAAAATGTGAATCAGAAAACTCCTTTAATTCGATGATCGCTGATATAAGAGATAGGTTCATTCGCGACAACAATTTGCCATCATGTCTCGACTACGTGAATTTATTATATGATGTGATGTAATCATATATGTAGGTTGGACGGAGGCTTTGCTGGGGTATGGGATGATTATGAAATAGCAGTAGTTAGTTGTAGCAGTGGTAAGCAAGTTGCTGATATTTGATACGTCAACAATAACACGATAAGTAGTAGCAAAGGCAAAAGGGTGTTTGCTAAAACTACTGGCGGGGATACGTTTTTTTACTACCACAAAACACTATCATCATCTTATCACTGTACTCTCAACTTTCGACACAGACATTTTTATAGCTGTTAATTGCAGTTTTACTTAAAAGTAAACTGATAAATGGTGCAGGATTCTCAATGACATGGTCAACAGTATCCTGCGGCAGGAAAAAAATGCGTGACGTTTTAAAAATAAAGGACACCTTTTCATGTGTGAAATACAAGACATATTTTTTATACACTATTTTTATGTACTTCATCAACTATTTTGTACAATGTTGCTTGCTACCTTTTAGAGAAAGATGTATGCACCCATTATGAATTTGTATATGAGTTAACCAACCACTAAATTTTCATTATGTTTTTTTTGTTGCAGGTAAGCTTTCAACACGTCACAGCACGTTCCATTTTGTGGGTGATTCATCCTCTTTTCTTTTTGTCCCTCGTCTTGTCCCAAATTCCGCTTTAAAAATATTTCTCATTCGTCTCACTCTTAATATACTTGTGGGTCGTTGGCTTATGGATCCACGAAGTACAGATGATGATAAAAGGCTCACGAACTACTACTCTTGAACAGGGTAAGTGTAAAAGTAGTAGCCGTATGAGCGTCGTCATCATATATACATCGTAGAACGAAGACAAGTCTCATTTTTTCGTGGGCGGTGAGGGTTGATTGTGGAGTGGAGAGCCAGACAAGAACTGTAATCTTCTTTTGGTAAGATGAGCAAAATAATTCCGTACTCTTTGTAGTAGCTGCACTCCTTGACGAATCAGAATGGCTTGCATTATCCTATTTCCGAATTGAAAAATATGTACCTACTGTAGCAACCGGAAAATGAAAAATCTCCTCAAAATCCAGCTTAATTTTTTCTAATTGAACACGAGAAGCACGAGAGCTAGAGTGGGAATACAGGAAGTGCGAGCATTTGCCTGTTCGGAAGGAAACCAAAAAATAAGAAGGATATAAGTCGACACGATAATTTGCACGTGGAGCACGGGGTTTTTTGCCCGGAAGATGATTGGTGAATGTACTCACTCTGTGCCAGTCCGTGAATCAAAGGAAGAGGCTCCAGTATTGCAGTACATAGATGCTTGCGTACTAATAATAAAGCATAATATTATTCTTCCTGCTCAAATCAATACTCCAAACTTCTACTACATCCTTACTGCAATGAGCGACATGTCACAGTTGACAGTACTTGACAGCTAGTATTTTAACAAAATTACGCACACATCGACTCACATCATCAAATGAAATGAAACAGAACAGACACTGAATGAACCGTATAGATTGATACTGCCAGTGCAGATGTGCATTTAATGGTATTTAGAAACCACCATCCTTCTCATCATTCTCTTGGTAAATTTCAGCATCGCGTTATCATGTCGGAAAATTTATTTGAATGAGAGAAAAGTTCAAGGAACTGTCATACAGCAACCGCTCACTGTTTGTTTACTACCAACAGAACATGCACACACACACACACACACACATCACCACCGAAATTATGCATTAATAAAATGCTCATTCGCTCCATGAGGAACACGATCAGCTTTCAGGACTGCGTTCTATATGACATGCTACAAAAAAATTTTACGGATGTACCATACTGGCTGGGAGCTTTTTGCTTGACTTGACCACAGGCAGATCATAATCAGTAACCGTTACACAATAATACTGTAATGACACATGACAGCTTATCATCATCATGACCACTTTTTAGTGCCACCATCAGTTTTCCTTTATACCAGGTTTTTCATGCAACGTCGGCTACCTAACTATCCTACCCAACTACCGGTACAAAGAAGCAACATCAAAATACACATTAAACCCTGCCATCTTTCAATCCACGGTCTTTCATCGTTGCCATTTCACTTCGGCAGTACAAACGCGAGAGAGAGAATAAGCCGCAGCATAAGAATGGAGAGAGAGAAGAGGGAGAGAGTGTGTGCTGCTGGAGAGAGGGAGAGATTTATCGACAGTCTCAGATGGACAGATGTATAACTAACCAGGAAAGAAAGAGCACCGTGTAATTAATTAGACAAGGAAATAATGGTCAGGATACATATCAGATGAATTTCATAGCTGAAAGCCTTTTTACGACTCTATAACCCTTTCAAATACCATCCTTTTATGGGGAATGGCGCATCACTGCATATAAATATATCTATTCCGCTTTATACACACATACACACGTTCCGTTGTAAATTATACTTTTGAGTCGTTTTGTACGTTTATCTCAGCTTTTTTTACCTGCTGGATACTATTTTGCATATTACGATGCTGTTTGCATGTTTGTGCGGTATGCTAATCATTAAAAAGTATCTTGTTCATCATATTAACTTTGTATTGCCAGTATTTCAAGTTATTATCCATGCTCGTACGCACAACAAACCCTGTCGTCTTATGACAAGGAAGACTTGTCTTGTGTCAATGTCTAACCCAACGTAAACGTGCGCTGGGGTAACCATCCATCCATATGGGCTTAGATAATATACCTGTATATACGTGCTGAATTTATTCCTTGTTAGTTTACTCGAGAATCCCTTTTTTATGTAATTCATGCATACTTACGTATTGAAAACAACTTTTGGCAAAGACTATTTACATCTTTTTACGACTCCGTTTTACGACCATCGTTTCTCCTTTTGTCAGACAGAGAGAGAGCGAGGAAAAGAGCTAACAAGCAGGGAGACAAAATTCTGTCAAAACCGCAGTCCACCACACACACAATTTTGTTGTGTTTACCAACCCCTTCAGTTTTAAGTAGGGTCACAACAACACTACTCCGCCACATCATCATTTTGTGGCAGCAACACAGCGGAAGAATATACAACCGAAAAGATGAGTTGATGACGGTATTGACCTAATAAATATGTTGTACACGCGCTTATCGTAAAAAATCCAAACTCTTTTCCCTGTCGCTCCCAACTTATTTTACCTAACTTCAATGGCACACGGTTCCATTTTATTGCTTGTTGTTATTGTTGTCCGTTTGTGTTTATGTGCTGCGAAAAGAAAGAGAGCTCGGGATAAAAAAGGAATTGCGGATATAGCTTGGATTTTTTGGCGGACATTATAAAATAAAATCTCTCATGAATGAAAGATGTTGATACACCCAAACAAAGTTTTAACATGAACAAACAAACTGTTCGTATTGTGTTCATGTTTTATGGATGTTCAACTGTCTGTTTTTTTGTTTAATGTGATGTTTTATAGAGAAGGACACAAAACTAAAAAATAACTCCGTTTCTTTATATTATCCAAACGAAATAAAGTAGCTCGATCAATGAATACTACCACTACTACCCGGTTGGTGGTGATGGTGGTGATATCAGATGCGCGTCTTTGTAAACTTACTCGTAATGTTGTGCTTTATAGATATTTTCATCTTTGCTCATTTTCTCTTTTACGATTTTCAAGCGTATTAGGATTCCTGCCACAGTTTATATTTCTGTGTGCGCATATAGAGGCATGTGTGGTGTTATTCATAATGTTTATCGTCTCTCTCTTCTTTTATTTTTAAGGGAGATGTAATAACATGGTCAAAGGAAAACGCCAGGTGAGTGGTGGCTGGCCGATCATGAAAGGTTTAACAGCAATAAAAAGGGATAAAGGCAAGAATCATAACATTTAGGGGAAGAAGAGTAAAGAGGGAAAGGGTCGGAATAAAATTTTAGAAAATGAAATGATCTCTGTTTATTCGGATGAAGATAGATAGATACGTAAGGGAACGTGTACAGGACCGCAGTAAATTTATATGTTGTGTGCCGCGTGTATGTGCACATTCATTCTCATATTGTCTGCATGCGTGGTCTTTGGCTGAAACCTAAGGCATCACCCAAGGGAGCATGCCATGCATACCGATATCTCCCAATTTAGATGAATACCCTATGTGATAAATTAAGTTGGGAAAGAAGCTTTATTTCCCTTAGAGTGTCGTACAAGCAGCAGGCTACTTTATTTTTACTCCAGTTTAGGCCTTACTCCTCTGTAAATACACCTATTACATATTATGTGTGCAGTAGTGTGTGTCTGTTGGACCGTGCCACGGCTACAGAGAGCCATGTGGAAGCACGTCACGCATGCACGAGCATGAACATCAACATAAATAATACGGAATTTTACTTTCTTTCCAGCGTTTTATTAAAGTCACTGAACCGGAGCCTTTGACAAAAGTAGATCAACAACGACTAGTCGATTAAGAGGCTCCCTGTGTGCAGAACACGTACTAAAGCCTGCTGCATCTTGTGCGCGGGCATCACGGTTTATAATAATCAGGTTCAGCAAAGTAAAAGAATTACAATAATGCACATTGTCATTCATATAGATCAGGAACGTTCCTCCTCACAGCTAGAGGGTATCATCATGTCACTGTGACAGTCATGAGCCTCATCCCTTTGTAAATTTCATTCCATTTGTATCATATGTATCATTAAATGAGCTGTCGTGTGGTGAAACTCACAATGCCAATCACTCTTCCTTTTAATGCGTAATGCCTAATTTAAAGTGTGTGTTAAAGGAAATGTGGGTATGTGTGTGTGAGTTCGCTTTGAAAAATGATTCATCTTTTCCAGTTCGCTGCATATAACAGCAGCATGCAGGATGCCCTCTGCAGCTAAAGGAGATACAATTTATGTGCGTAGTTTTCATATCAGATAGCGCACGTATTTGCACTCCCCGAAGAGATATAAAGTGCATACCTTTAAGGCAGCTGGAAAATGATAACTTCCTAATGTGTACACTATACATACACACACAACACACATGAACAGTTTCATCATCAACGTCGCATCAACATTATAAAACTGACGCTAACGAGGGCGAAAAGTTACACTGCCTGGGTGAATGATGGCAGCTTTCATTCAATTACTTTAATGGAGTTGGTTTGATGATGATGATGATACTGATATGAACGATGTTGTGAGTTTAGAAGTATCTAGAGCTCACACTGCAGTTATGAAGCGGGAGTGACAGTGACGATCGAGGTAACCACGCGGGATCACGTCGCATAGATATACCTTGTTGTTTTACTTGAAAAATGTTGACTGAAATAAGCAGTAAGTATGCTTCAGTTCGGCGTGCTGTTTTTGCTGCTCCTTTTGATCCTGATGATGATGAAGATGATTTTTAATGATAAACGACTCTACACGGTAAACAAAGTCGTGTTTGCGTCGGCTCAGACAAAAACGGGCCATACAGAAATCGTTATAGAGGCTTTAGTCTACAAGGTCTGGAATCTTGACTGAGTATCTCGACAATTTCACCCCAATACCGCCGGCCGATATATAAGGAATCCATATTTTCGCATCGTTCCAAAAAATGGAATGCAATATTTCTTTATAGAGAGCTTGTTATATTTATTGGCTCATTTTCCTTGAAATTTTTTTTCGCTAGATTAAATATACCTAGTTGATCATGATAGAAAATTTGCTGGACTACTCCGTATAAGATCAAAACAACACTTCTCTGTTGAATTGAGCTTTTTAGCGTTTAGGCCATTAGGTCAAATTGTTCAATTTAGGGAATGCGCTAACTGGAAAACATCCATTTTCCTCCTTTTTGTTTGAAAGAAAAGGGAGGGAATTCGCGATGAAATTTTACCAAAAGTCTAAGCGTGTCCTACTTCTCCTCCACCAGTAGTTGGAGAGTTCAGTGCAGAAGATCAGGAGAATGATAAATCATTTTTATCGTGAGCGCAAAGTATGAAATTGGACATTGATTCCTTCCTCAAGACGATAATGTCGAAAGAAAGTAGAAAAGGGCTGTGCCACCACTACTGCACCAGGGCTCTCTTACAAAATTTCTGATTTGTTATGAACGTTCACATATTGTGTATACGTATACCGTCAATGCACTCTCCCTTTTCTACGAAATTTGCAAAAAAAGTCATCATGATTAATTACGAAGATGGAAAGTTGTTACAAAAGAAGAGTAATGAGAAAGATGTATATTGGACGTATAGATTACATAATATGCTAATTTAGCTCGGTGTCAGTCACACTGGTAGTCAGAGACAGACGAACAACTGATACAAGGCAAAGAGGACGACGGGTCCTGGGTACTCACGCAGCTCTATCCACCCATAAATTTTATTTTCATATTTCACCCAACTTGTTTGTTGGCGGTTGGTACCCAAGTAATACAATAATTTGTAGGAAGGAGAGCCTACATGATAGATGCACAATTTATTTGTGAAAGGGTACAACACCACAACACTTGAGGCAGAGAAGAACAGCAGCAACGGAGAGACTGCGTAGGAATAAAGAGGGAGAGAAGTTGTTGTAGTCGTGTTTTTTCTGTGTGGAAGGTTCTTAACGAATCCCGACGAGTAATTTGATTTCCTTCAATCAGTCTCCCTTTTGTTTTCGTGTATTTCTTTTCTCTCTCTCTCTCCCTTTCTTCCTCCGTCTTTTCTGTGTAGGCTGCCACAGTGCTTCGGTGAGAACAAGCGCCCAGTAGTAGCATCCAGTGCATTTTAGTAATCTCTAAACGAATTTACTACTTCTGAATCATCTGAGAATCAGGCTGGAGCTTCTTTTTTCTCGAGTTTTCTCTCCCTGATCTTTTGGCACTGGCGCCAAGTAGGGCTCTCATCATCTCATCTCTGTAATTGTAGAGGGACGGTTATTGTAGTTGTAGTCCGAAATAGTAGCAGCAGCATCTTCTCCTTCACTCGTCTGCAATTGTAATCTTATACTATCCTACTAACAGCTCTAGGATAACCGTTTTTCCTTTTAGTGCACTTTAGTGTCTATTAAACCGTATTATTTCGTGTGTGTGTGTGTGTGTATGTGTTCATACAGGCGTGTATTTTTATCAGAAAGATTACAAGACAGAGAGTTGATGTTAAAAGAAGGAGTTTCATGCTTTCGGTTTTTCATGTTTTATCTCAATCTCTTTTGCTGTAACGTGTGTGTAACGTGTAAGTACGTTGCATGCAATCAACCAAGTACTCTCAGTTTGACTGCATCTCATTCAACCCTATTATATTACTTCTCTTCCTCTCTCCCAATTGACTTGGCTACTTTTCACGACTTATCCCTTACAAAACGATGGGGAGTTTAACTTGTGTATATTATGTAAAAGCGTAACAAGCAATCTCTATTAAGATACTGCTTTGTAGTCAGATGGAGTTCAGATTCCAGTAATGGTGGTAGTAGCTCTACAGTAGTAGCCTAAGCAGTTAAAAGTTAACCCCTGCTGCTGTGAGTAAAAAAGCGGAAAAGAACACATAAAGGCTAATATACAATCTGCTTTCATCAGAGAACAAGCTGTCCTATCTGGATTGGTGGAGCTGATGGCGTTTTTGTGTACAAGACATCCATCAATTTAACGGCTGGATTCGAATAAGGTACTTGCTACTCCCAAACAAGAACTTGGTGGGTGGAATGAGTGGACAAGAGAGGTAGCTTTGGAGGGGCTGTAGTAGTGGAATGAATTTGTCAAGAGAGATTGTCTTGCGTCTCAAATAGAATACGAAAACACGAGTCCAATCAAGAACGTTATATAAATAAACATGAAGGAGACTTTGTAGATGAGACAGATTTACCATTACGCCGTTAATACTGTTACTGGCTCAGCGAAAACAGAAAGTGAAGTTTTATCCAGTATTGAGTACCGGTGAAAACAGCCCATGTGCAGTTTTTATGTTCCTGTCCATATCAGATTTCCGTAAAACTCTATATCTTCATATCTCTCACTGTACACACTATACACGTTTTAAATGTACGTCGTGTATCGTGTATCAGGTATGGCACAAAGCCTCAATGTTGTCCATATTCTCAATTTTGACCATTTTTAGAGGAAAAATTCCCCCATTTCATACTGCATAAAACACACATAAAACTTCTGTTTTTCCATTGTTCGTTTTACATGTACACATGCCTATTTTGAGGGTTTGAGCAAAAATTAGGTCATTTTTCTGGGAATCCATTGGCTTAATTTCAAATAAACGAGCTACATTCTTTCTACAGATGTTCACCGTTGTGTGTTTTATACAGGGATAAACTGCTTTTATATGTTTTAAATTTGCGCTTGATCATCCGAACATGGAATAAATAACGCGAATAGATTTTTCTGGGGTCTTAGCATTGCATTAGCGTACTATTTGAAGACTGTGAGTTTATTCACCGGGAATACTGCTGTTTTATCCTCGATAAGTACATAAGCCGAAGTTTTATGAAGCATATGAATGGCAAGGCACTTTTACTTCAATCATCCGCTTACAAACATTACGTCATCGTCATTACAATACATAACACCTCGTGATGATGATGATATCGCATCTGCAATATGTGTGTATGCTGTATTATTGCAAAGTAAAGTACATCATAAAATATAGACATGACATGTTTAGTGGCATAGTTTGATGATTCAGTGTTGATTTTCCCTTCAATATCCTCATATCCTAGTATTTTCCCCGACGAACATGGACTAGGCCTTTTTTGAGTTGACGTTTGTTTGATGATCATGATGATACTTTGATGCTCAGGACAAGCAGTAAAAATTTTTCAGTATGTGTTTTGACAAAAGCTTTAGAATGAGCACAATGGGCTGGCCAGGCAGAGAGAGAGAGAGAGAGAGAGAAATGGCGATGGAGAATGAGCAAAAGAATTGAGTGATATGAGTGATGATGATGTTGTCGTTATATTGAAGCAGTGAATGTTTTTCTCGCAATAAAATAATCCATTATTGTGTTCCTGTCCCAAAAAACATGTAACAGGAGTCCATATGGTCTGGAAAATAGAAACCAGGCACTTTTTTCCAATTTCCACCACACACCACACATAGCACTTTATCTTCACAGACGTACACCATGCAGCGGCATACATAGGCATTTTGGGGTGTTTTATGGTTGCCTGAAATCTGAGGAACGAGAGGGCAGAGTAGAATAATCAATTGATACATTTGGCATTTGGAGGTGTGAATAGTGTGAATCCCCCAAAACCATAAGCAAACACACACGCACAGAGAGACAGACACAGACACACACACACTCTCTCTCGTACTCAAACAGTCAACGGTGACGATGAGCAAAAAAGGATCTAATGTGTAAATATACCTTGTGATCTTCTGAATAATCGATAGGAATCAATCTGAAGCAGCCGTGACCATTCCCAACGAGTCATCATCTGGCTCAACACAAAGCACACACAGAGAGGCCATAAAGTATACAAACGTACGGTTCAGTATTATGTAAACCATAAGCACCTTTTGGGTAATCATACAAAAACCTAGAGAGAACCTTTTTTTCAAAATGAAAGAGGGGGAGAAGATTTTTGGTACGTGTCAACAAAAAAAGCAAACAGTACAATAAGGCCACATAATGCTAAAACAGAGTAAGAATACAACAACAAAAAGCCGACAATAATAATAAATGCTTTTGAATACTGACCCTACATTTATTGCCATTATGATGACCCTGTGTGCGCAGTGTGCAATAATCACTTAGTTTTAGGTGTTCCCTAAAAACTCCGCTTTATCATCCCGTTGCTACCGCTTGAGGATTTAGGTTTATTATCAACAAATGCAGGAGCTATCTCTAATCTGCACTCTCTGCACCATCCGTGATAACGGCAAGCCGGGACCCGTGCATGCGGAAAAAATAAAAAGATTAATTGATGGCTCTCTAGTGTAGTTTACATTAGTAATTTGGAAATTCGCTCACATTCCTGCTGTTTTGTGCTTGATTTTTTTATCGCATCACCTAGCACGCTCAACACTGCCTTCAGTAATTAAAGAACATTTTTTTGCGCGCGAGAATGTCTTTATTTCACGTATTACTGCAAGGTCCTTTTTACAAAGCTGCCGCTTCCATTATGGTAAAAGTGCGATCTCATTTCTCCTGATAAACGTTCCGATTCTTTTAATATCCACATATTACATGATGCAGCACATTTTTATAAATAGCTTGTGTATTACATCCGCGCGGTACCTTCTGTTGTAGGACGTGTGTGTGAGAGCACAACACAATGTGTACAGTACTTACTTCTATACAATTTCACTAAACACGGGAAATTGTGGTTTATCCATTACTGCAAATAAATACACAACTTGCCTGTTTCCCCGAACTGATAAATGAATTATTTCATATCGGTTATTTTTCATCCCAACGCCTTGCCATTTGCCATAGTACGAACCGCGGCACACCAAACAATGTTCTATCTAAAAACGTAAGCAAAATTCTCGAGAGCTCTGTGTTTGTAGTTGTGTGTATGTCGTTTGTGCCATTTTTGTGGAGTTCCCATCTGCGTCCATACATCGTCGTTGTCCGTCCATCCATCCACTTATAGATGCCGTTTTGGTACAGTTTTTGTCGTAGGTAACCCCAGTGGAAGCGATTCCTACTTTTTATATTTAATGGATATAAAAGGCTGCCAGCTACGTCGTTTGAGTCTTTCCAAAGCTCCAGTTTTGTTGAACATCCAGAGAGACCGAAAATGCAAGCAGGCAAAAGGAAGGCATATGGGTTTGCATGCTTCTCTCACTTTATCTCATCGTTCACGTAGCAGCAGCAAACAGTTTTTCTCTACGTGTTTCTGCCAAATGGTACTTATAGGTGCTACTGTGAATGCTGAATGCACAGGAGCTGATGAAGAGCAAAAGTGGTTCTCCCATCAGCAGCACACAGCATAGTAATCCATCGAACAAGCAGTAAGCAAAAGCTTCTAGGTAAAACCCACTCTCAACTCAACTCTTGTCTCCAGTCACTCGGTAACACGAGTGGGATTTGGTAGGGTAAGAGAGCTCTCTCTCGCTGAAAATCGCTTTTGTAAGTTTGTAAGTGTACTTGCACGTACGTGCGGACCGTCAGTCAGTAAAAGAAGAAGAAGAAAAAACAAGACGCGATAATACTATTATATTCCTGTGAAAAGGGGCATATCCCGAAAAAACGAGTAACACGTTATACCAATCTTTTTTGTGCAATGTGAAACAACAACTTCCTAATCTAAGAAATCACTCACTCATCATCATCATTTCATTTTATCTGCAAAACGTTTTGTGAGTAACAAGACCACAGACAGAAAAAAAATTCACCAAAGAAAAATCCTAAGGTTAATGGCAGAATAAGTAACAACAAAAGTTAAACGTGGAAGGAATTTATTGAGGGAGTACTTTTTTCACTCCTCTGTCTCCTGCTTTCTGGTGAAGTTGAAGTGCTAGACACATTTTTTATATTTAATTCATAAACAATTAGTTTACCCCCAAAACACAGTGCCGTCTTTGTATTATATCTGCCATACAGCTACATCCATACAAAAAAAACAACCAACAAACGCTAGTCGTCAACTTATAAATTGTGTGCATGTGTGTGCAATAACACATCATCTCTTTATCTATTTTTTACCCCATAACTTTTTTCTCCTGTCCAAGTTACTACTGATCGGACAGGCAAAAAATTCTTAAGTAGCAGCCGTGTGGTTGGCAGTAGTGAGTGGGTACATCATCATCATCGCTGAAACGTCCTACCAGCTACTGACGTTTTAAAGGGTGAATAAGAAGTCACACATATTCTGTACGACGACGACGAAGAAGAAGAAAAAATCTTATCGGGTTGAATGAGCAAACAACGAGGCATACAGTTGTTATCTGTCATTTTTATCAAAAAAGCTAAAAGTTACATAAAGTCAGCAAAGCTTGAGAAAGAAATGAAAGGGATGAAACACGAGTCAGTTTAAAGAACTGTTTAAGTGATTTTTATTACACCTACTACTACTCCTACTTCTGCGAACCACTAAACATAGATCCAACTTCTCTCTCTCTCTCTCCCTCGCTGTGTGGAGGGAGTGCACTATTTGAGTACCTATCTTCTCAAAAAACAGGAGTCCTCCTCGTATAATTGTGATTCACAGACAGTCAAAGAATAAGAGTCAAGTAAGTTGGTCGACGACGATGATGATGACGTGATGATACATTCCGCGTCTCCTCAGAGTTAGTCAGTTTTACATCTCCCCACAGCAGTACCAAAAAGGCTAAGCTCTTTGTAGAGTGGGGGAGACAGACCCAACTCATTGTCAAATTGAACAAGTAGTGCGTACGTTACACACCAGTGCAATAACTGTAATAGAACTATCGTACTTTGAAAAGCAGTTTATGACTGTCGCGTATTAGTAGTAACAAGAACGATAACGACAAACAACAATAACGCATAGCATAAACAATATTGTAATCATAATACACAACAATTTATTCCTGAAGATATAAATTCTTTTTTATACATACATACCTTGAGAGAGTCCACACAACTGCCAGAAAAGAGGAGGATATATTTGTAAGTTGCTGAGTTGTGTGTGTGTGTATATGTCGTGGATGTTTGTAAGTTTTTATGATGTGTGGTGACTGAAGACGACGACGATGATATGGGGAGTTCTTGACAGAGGGTACAGCAACAGACCAAAGATATAATATTATCCTAGAAGCATCAACAGCATGTCGCCTCCTGATGCGGCTACTACTACTATCTTTGTTCGTGGGGTTGGTTTTTTTTTACAACTAGTTGAGTTTAAAAAGAACACTGCTTACAATTAGTGCAATATTTACCATCATCGGGACGTTGTAGTTAGTGGTAGTACCTGTATTGTAAAAAAAATGTACAATATCCTAAAGGAAGGACAAGAACTTCTCTTCATTTTTACTGTCAGAGAGTCATACTGGTAAACTGATTTCAATTTGAACCAAAGTGTCAGCCTAAGAAGTTGTGCAGTCAACAAACATATCATCACATCAGTAACATCATAAGTAGTTCAGTATCATTAGGCTGTTGTCAGAAACAACAAAGTGCATTTACGTTATCACTATCAATTATATAAATATATCCATCCGTCTTGTGTACAGCCTGTCCCAGACCGATTGATAAGCGCGCAGGAGTTTGTTTATCCTGGTGAACTTGTTCGTATACACGAAACTACTGTGAGTGAACGGCGTGTTAGAAGGGGAAATAGTGTGAAACTTTTGGTGAACTGACTGGGGTTAACGAAAAAAAAAGTCTGAGTAAAGTCAGCAAACCAACAGAAAACCGCGACGAACACGACCGCAACCATAAAAAGTTTATTTCCTCCGGCGAGTCAACAACACATATACCAGTTCCAGTATTGGTCCAGTTTGATTCGGTTGAGTAAAGAAAAATGTGCTGGAGATGAGGAAACAAGCAGTATAGGTTGGCACTTCCCGAGATTATCAGAATTGCCATCGCTTGTTGTCCAGTTATCATCCTGTCTGAGGGAATTATTTTAGTTGCCAAACCTCAGTCCAATCTCCCATCTCCACATTCATAAATCGACTCGATATTTTTCTGTGTCAACTCAATCCAGCAAGTGTGAAGCAGAAATTATCTTGAGCTGAAGGCGACACATAAAATTGTTTATTTATACAACGACATTCTACATCCCACCCCATTGGTCCTTGGAACACTAAACTGGACAGTTGTTGTGTAGACAAAAAGTTCCTGACGCCAATGTTCAATTGTCCACAATCTCTTCAGCTGTTATTTCGAAATATCATCCGTGTGATGTTTGATGATGTATGTTCATAATAGTCTCACAGTCGAAATTTAATGTTTTTTCATAAGCTGATTAACTGTGCGTGAGATCCCTCCTCATCTGCCTAGGTCTGTTCTGTACTGTTGGTCCATTGCTACGAGGAAATGATGATGTTTCTGGGGGACGGATTAGACCGCAATAAAAAATTAACATATATCCCAAGGATTAAATTTTAATTTAAGTCTGTGTGTTTGTGTGCGTATCATCGTCGTTGGTCTTTTTTATACTTTTCATGCATATGGGGACATGTGTGTACACACATGAAATATTCATGTGTTCATGATACATGAAATCATGGATTTATATTTACTCTTGTGGTATAGCTCTTCTCACCGAGCCAATTTATAAAGAAAAAACAACAAGCCATATGATACCAGTTTAAACCACAGTCACTCTTCACTCTCCACGTTTTGCTCTTTCAAACGAAAAGACTAGAGACATTGTTTGAAAAGAATACAATATTTTCTATGTTACTGGTGTCAAGCCAAAGAGACCTCGGCATCATCAACGTTCGTGTGTGTGTGTATGTATATGTTGACGAACAAGAAACATTTCAAACATTTGTACACAGAACAAATTGGTGATTGGCGAAACCACCCGTCTAGTTGTCTCATCCACGCAACACAACTTGACAAATGAGCCTAGTTAAAAATTATTTGAGCCAATTTTATTCTCGTTTGATAATGGAGTTCAACCAGGAGCTGCTTCTGCTATGTAAGAACATTTAAAATTGTATACGCATACACTCTTTTAGCCTATCTACCCACTCCTTCTATCATCATCATCGCCATGAGCATGCTACAACAGCAATAAATGCAATACCAACAGCCAAAACGCTCGCTTGTTGAGTACGGTTTCTCATTTTAAATTTGCATTCTTACTGTTGTCATACACGAGTTGAAACATCTTTTATGGTCGACAAGAAACTGATTAGATCATTTTATGAATGTTTTCAGCATCCTTAAAATTGTCGCACAGAATTATATTTCCTTACAACTCTCTTTGATCTACATATTTTTTATAAACGAGACATGTAGTGCCTAAATTAAGATTTTGTATTTTTCTTTGTCGATGAAAAGGGTAAAATAATTCTGAATACATGCAAATTGTCTCTTGTCAGGAGATTTCCATGTGGGCGACCTGAAACCGGACAAGATAAATTGGGTAGATACTTTATATTTTTTGTGAATCATTTCTGTGTAAATGCTGGCTCAAATATGGATACTGGAAAAACAAAAAAATGTAGTAACACATTTCTCTGTCATAGGACATTTCATTACAAAAAATCCAGCCTGTCACACTGTTTGTTTGTCAGTTGCCACACATTTATCACAGTCATCATCACCGTTCACCATCAGTTTCTTTTTCCTTTGCTTCAAAGCAAATAAGCGGTTTTTTGCCTTTTCTTTCCCTCATTCCCTGCACGTTATTTT
>JAHZNE010001068.1:0-18165 GCA_027744055.1 Callyntrura sp. NNG-2020 | reverse complement strand
ACAAAAATATACTCTGGAAAGCTTAAGGGTTTTAAACAAATGTTTTACGGAGATGATGACTAAAAGAAGAGAAAAGAACAAACAAATTTTTTTTCGTTTTCCAGTTACATGGATGATTATTATATCAAAAGAGTTAACGAAAGAGGCAAGAAATGAAAATAAATCGAGTGCACTAATATGTGGGATGAAACGAAAAAAAGTTTGATATTTCAAGGAGGAAAAGACGTTGATATGGTTTTTAAATTGCTTCTTGGTAACATATGTTTTGTAGCCAGTAGTGGGGTATTGTTAAAAATCCTCAGAAAAAAGTACAATTTTGGGATAATAATTATACTCTACTACTGCCGATTTACGTCGTCCCTGGATATATGCATTCCTCGTGAGAAATTATTGTTCAAGGGTGCATACATTTACCGGATAAACGTGTGGGTGTCCAAAGGCATATATGAAGGAAAGCAGAAGGAGGAAATGAGAAAATGAGGAAAATGCACAAAAGAAAAAAAACGAGTTCTTTAAGCTGAAGCTCATAATCATGAAGTTGAGTTCTCCAAAAAGAATTTCAGCTATTTGCAAGTATGCTGCATAGAATTGGGAAAATACACTTTTTGTTGCATATTGTATCCGGTTTTTTCATCGTCCCTCAGCTCAGCTTATCTTCACAATAACACCAACACATTTTAGCATTAGTAGAAAACACTCAATCGTTATTTTGGTGGAAGAGTGTAGTGAGTAGTGCAGTAACCTACTTTTTCAACGCATTCACCTCTCATTCCTCTCAAGAAACAAAAAATGACTGACGAAAATGTACTAGAAGTCATTGATCGCAACGAAACTCGCTTCTAGCAAATTCGCTAAAATTTATGAGTAGGCGTCATAATGCATGGGTCGAAATGATTGAAAAGCACTTCAATAATAAAATGCACTGTAAATGCTAATGTACGTACAACATGTTTTGTTCCATTTTTGTTGTTTTTTTTTCATTACAAAATGTCAAGAATGATCGAGAATTGAGATCCTTCCTGTACTGCTCCTGAATATTACCATTTTCACCCGGTACACGATACACACATGCTGGTACGCATGTCTATGTTTCTTCACAAGTTTAATTATATCCGATTGATTCAGTGATTGTTGTTGACGTTAACTAAAGAAGCATTATCTAACGAAGGTAACTTACGAGGAGGGTTCAGGGACCTTCCCTTTGGGATCTCTACTATTTGGCACTTTTACTGGGTAATCGAATGCGTAGAATCCAATGGGCGCAAAATTTTTCCCGAATGCCCACACACATGGCGTCCAGTGACCATGGCACCTTTTTAGTATAACAATCAATCTATTGTCTAGCGCTATTGACATTAGATAGTATCTTGAACCTTTCAATGACAAGAAGGCGTTGTACTAAACTAACTATACGAAGACCCAACAGAAAATATTCCGCGTCGTTATTTGCAATCATACCCACGAGTAGGAATGATAGACACGTTGCGTTTTCTTGATGTAAAAGCGTCCCACTAGCGTCTCCCTGGTTATCTTGTCTCGATCTAATCAGTTGTACAGGTTGTACTAATGGAAAGTTAGGCAAACACCTAGTATCTTCAGTACACAATCAATTGTCTACATAATGTTTACCTACACACCTGGCGTTAAGAAACAAAGCTCATGTAAATGGAAACAGGACGATAAGATTGTCGAGTGAATTGGAATAAATGTCAGTCGTGTGTGAGAATTAAGAATTATACTCCCTGGTGACTCCTGCTTGTTTAGGATAGACTGAGTAAGAAAATACATCCGATTTTACTTTTTCGTAATAGCACCCACCCGCAGTAAATGGGCTATTCTGCTGCTGTCATAATTTATAATCCCAGAGACAAAATGTGAGAATTCAGGCACATTCTCTTTGAAAAAATCTGTTTCACTATATAAGGTGCGAATATGAAACTGTGAAACTCTCTCAATTTCCGTCCCTTGATCACCTGCCGCTCTGTGTACACACACACACTGCCTTTGAGTTATCAACATTGATTGAAGAACATCATTAATTCATAATGGTGTTAAATTTTACAAAATTTTATTTTCTCTTTCAAAGCAGATTGCCAATCAACGTCAAGTTGCTTCTGTTGATCCCTTTTAGTTCTGCAAATAGAGACAAGTCGACTGTGAAGAAAAAAGATTCAAAAATATTAATATGACGGTGCGTCGTAATTAATAGAAGTAAATACAACGATGAAGACGAAAGCTAGACAATTTGATAAAAGGAAAAATGATGATGATCATCATGATGGACGTACATCTTTGCTTAACGAGATTCTTTCTGTCAGAAATGTAATCATCAGAGATTCTCAGTGCAGCAAATACGACAAGCTTGAGCGGGATTACAAATTTACAAACGAACTACAACGAACGACTACACTTTCACAACAGCAGCTTAATAAAACTTGTGTGCCTCCTCGGAGCCCGCCTTTATCACCGTCTTTAAACCAATTTGCTTTAGAGTTGCTCTGATTCTCTTCTTCGTAACTAGCACCAGCAGCAGTTTGATGGTGATGAGCTCTAGGAAGAGTGAATATTACATATAGATAGGTAGATAATATGATACTGATGACATCTTGCCAATCTTGCACGTCTCCTTTAATCTACAAGGATTGCAAGCATATTTGTAATGATAATTGATAGCTTTTAGTTTACATAAAAGAGTAAATGAAATAGACTTCGACGACGATGTTAGTGCGTGAGGAAGAACACGTAGCAACTGTGCTTTGACTCTAGTCGCCCCGGTGTTGCTAATAGGGAGCTAAAGACATTTACAATTTCAAGAAGGACGGTAACTATAAATTTGTAAGTACATGATAATCGATACTAATGCCAGCATGAACCGAAGGGAACCGGAAAAACTACCGATGGGCATTCCTAAACACGGCAGTTCGTCCCAGATTTTTTCTTCGAAATCGAATCGAATAGATCTACCTGTTTTAGCCCGTCAGCATAAACACTACGTTAATAATTTATTTGATTCCGCCGCGTCCGCGAACTCTAAAATAAAGTGTTATCACTAAACGACTTAATAATTAAATTGTCAATTAAATACTGCTGCTGCTTGCTTACTTCGGAGCTTGTAGTCTATTTTCATTTTCTTTTTACGACAGCAAGTTCATCATCTTTAGCCTCCAAGTGAATTTGATGCTTCAGCAAAATAACAATGGAAAAAGTAAATGATCCTTGCATTGCACACACACACACACACTCTCTCTCTCTCTCTGTCTTCCTCTTAACGCAACAGACTTCTCCACTAACTTCATATCGTTTACTTTGCTACCACCGCGTGTACAGTCCAGCATGTTGCCAAGTTTTCGGTCCAACAGCTTGAAATGCTCCTCCAAAAATGGACTTGGCCTCGTTCCCTTCTCTTACACACTCTTTCTCCGGCTTCCTCCAACAAAAAACTCCATCACTTAAATATTTACAAGTAAGATGATGACATAGAAAACGATGAAGCGTTACAATGTCTACTTTTCCAGTATGCCAGTTACTTTTGTGACTTGCAAACTTTTTATACGGCAGGTTCCAGTGCACACAATGCATTATCATCATCTTTGATACTCTTTTGATAAAACACGGTAATGCCGTTTCCTTCTCTCCTCTTTTCCTCATCATCATCATCATCGCCACCATCATCTGCCATATCCCTTTTCTCAGATGAAGTCTAAGATAAACACGTCATTATTGAAAAATCAATAATCACTTACAGCTGCACCATTTTATACCAAAAGCGGCCCGTCACAGTGAACGTTCCAGTGCAGATAGTACACAGACACACCTTTCCCCTTTCTCTGCATTATTTGCACTGATAATGACATTTAGACACATACAGACAAACACATCATTACGATAGATTCTTATTAGCAATTCAAGTTGTGTATGATCCGCCTTCTGCACTTGTGTACTCTATTAGCTCCTATCTTCTCTCAGCGAGATTTTCTTCTTCTTTTTACCAAAATGCAAAATCTCTTAAAATTTCTCTTGCAAAAGATACACGGGTGTGCTGCTATTGACACAAGCACTGTTTTTGCCCCGTCGTGCCTTCCCATCCACATCGTCGCCAGAATCTGTAGCTTCTATCTGGTTTGGAAAGGTGGAGGCTTATTTGAAAAATTGCTAACAAGTAACAAGAAATACAGAAAGCCCTACAATTTCCGTCATTTTTCATCTTTGCAAAAATAAACAAATACGAACTTTGTTGGGTCGTTCCTGCATCAAAAAGGTATAAAGGGTTTTTTAATATTACTAGGAAGAAAAATTACACTGTGACCGAGTGGAAAAATTGGAATAAAAATTATTCTCCGTTTTCCTCTCTCGTTGTCAGAGCTATAGTCATGACTTTCTTTTTATCTTTTCCTGCACATTTCTTTCCTGGTAAAATGACTCCACCAAAGACGCCCAGTTTCAGTATCGTTATCATTCCCAATGCTCTTCCTTCTCACTACTACTCTACTGTAATAAGCCCTTCTGCTGCTGTTGCTCTGTACACTCCCAGTGTGACTAGAGATGAAAATTACGATAATAATGATCATGTGCCGTTATGTACTGACTGTAGCTTTATAGTTTCATTTCATAGAGAACTGTACCCATTTTTATATCCTACGATGCCATAAAGGAGAAAGCTTTCTTAGGTTATTTTCAGCCATTATCATCATATTTCCCCATTTGGTTGTCAATGATCGCCAAAACAGCCAGCAAAACCGGGGCTACAAAGTAAAAAGTATCCCGTAAAACAGACAATTCTATCCGCACCGAAAGATGAAGACAGTGCTCGCTCACAACAGACACAATAGCACCTTCTTGTTCTTATTTTTTCCCGCTTTCCCATCTTTCTAAAAGAAATTTTTATTGTATCCTTCCTACATACGTACAACTTTTTTTTGGCATTTTCCCGCCTGCTCAATGGTGGAAGCAATAAGGAAGTAGCGCGGTAAAATGACATGGGTAGATAAACTAACAACGGTAACGCCGTCTTTCAATTTTCCTTACAGCCACGCATATTACAACTGTAGTTCCGCTGCGTTACGCGTTCCCATTACACGTTACAGCAAGATCAGAGTAACACACGAAACGCGTTACCCTAGGTCTAGCCAACAACGGTACAGTAAATACACAATAAACTTTCAAACTTACTTTTTTATTAGATTACATCTAAACTTAAAATACAACTTTGCCGCGAGTTTTCAAATTATCCCTGGGAAACTGACACAAACTAACGTGAATGCTCCAAAGTCTTGCCGTGTATTGGTGATGGTGGCTACGGGTTTGAAAGGAAGGTTTTTTAAGAAAATAAAGAGCGCAGGGGAGAAAAATGCTTAGGAATTCTACGTGCGACTCTGATTGCTGGTGTGTCGGATATATAAACCATGTTTCGGTTTTATTGATAAGGATACTATGTTATTATTGGGATTATTATTATAGCTTCTGTCGTTGGTGTCATAACAGGTTTGCCTTTTCCGACAAAATGTATTGTGCCTCTATAGCTAGCTTAGCTATCTGATACTCAACACACGGGAGATGTGTGTTTGGCTATACGTGGCTCGATTTAAATGGTACCTTGGGTTTCTACGCAAACTTCACCTTTATCGACAATTTTTACACCAGTATCACACGAACGCAACCAATCAAGTGAAATGGTTCTGCGAGGCTGGTGGAGGGTAAGGTGGGAAGAATATAGAAGCAATCTCATCTTTTAGCACGCCTGTTGGAACCAGTGAATTGTCTTACTATTCTTGTAGAGGGCATGTTTTCCATGGGGGGATATCTCTGTTTTCCTTTCACGACGACAAGCCCAATATTTTGAAATAGTGTGGAAAGAGAAAGTGAGGATGATGGCAAAACATGGGGCTGACTGAGGGAAGCGGGAGAAATGGGTCGTAAAAGAGACGATTGTTCCTTTCAGCGGGAAAGCATTATATCAGCAATGAAGTTGAATTGGCAATCAGTAATGATGCCAATAAGTAACGAACCCCAGCCAGCATAATAAATGCCGACATTACCTGCGTGCAAAGGGAGCTTTATGTGGCTACAGACGATCAGGGAGGGAGGGGATAAAAAAAAGCAGACACACACACAGATGTACTGCACATATCATTGAGAGAGAAAGCTATCATCTATCTTGTCAAAGGAGGAAAATAAGTGGAGCAAGTATTTTCTTCTGACCTCGACAATGATGATCAAGGGGGAAGGTACAAACATTTAACAGAAATGACTGCTTTGAGATAAACCCCTTCATGTAAGTGGGCACGTGTGGAGTGTGTACCCAGTCAGGTACTATGCCGTCGCTGGTGGTCTTTGACTGGAAGTGAAGTGCATTTGTAGGCTACTTTTTTTTATTGAGAGCTACCTTCTGAAACAAGGGGAGGTGAGCACCAAAACGTGCTAGTAATGACCAGTGACAAGTCCCCATTTTTGTCCTGTTTCTAATATTACCGCTCTCAAGTATCATATCAACGGTTGTGACCTGTTATGCCTTAAAACTTGATGGTATCAATCCACTGGAAAACGATAGTAAGTCGGTATATGTCAAAGACAATGGCCGGCTATTCCATTATTGAGAAATGGACCTGCTATCCAGTTGCTCGTGGCAGTAATCATCAGTCAGTCAACGCTAACCTGCCATTTGATGAAGTCTCCGACCCATTCCCCTATTCAGCATGACGTAAAAATTTTCCTGCACCGGTTCGGTGGTGTGCCGGTATGGGGTATACTGCATGCTCCATCCTTTTCGTAACGTCATACTTTGTCCTTGTATGATCATGATAATAAGCTCCGGGTACTTTTGAAGTTCACAAAAAACGTGTAATTCGCAATAAAATTTTTAGTAGAGATTGCAGCTGACATTAGATATTCAATACAAGTAGCGTTCCGTTTTATTGCTAACTGTGCCGCCGATTTTGGAGACTTGCAGTAAGGAATAAATAGAGAGACCACTTTGATCCCATTGTACAAGCTGGATTTGTTTGTCCGTCTGTCGATAAAGAAGTAGTACTCGTTCGTATAATGTGGCCATAACTCACCAAGGGAATAATAACTCATTCTTCTACAATTTCAATACAACCATTGTGTGTTTCTTTGTCACATGAACGATCTGTCAGTGACAACCGCAATATTGGGGAACACAATTGAAGCTTATAATATCACCGTTTCATTACCGTTTTATAGCTGTTTTCGAACCGCTCTTACGTTTATTTATGGTCTTTGGCGAAAGCCTTTCTGGACTCTTAAATAAATGACAATTGCGTATAAAACGTAATTCAAACTGACGAGAGTGACTCTAATAGCTTGTTTACAGTACTCGCAGTAGGATCAAAAGAAACACAAGCTTTCAGGTTAGAGGAAAGTCGGGATTGTGCTTACATTTCTACTTTCCCCGTGAGTATATTGGATTAAGAGAGAAAATAACCTCAAGCACTTTCCTCTTTACTTTTTCCACGGTCAATTTACAAAACGTCGAAAATAGAGAGAGAGAGTACACGGCTCAGCGTACTCTGTTCTAGGGGAAAGGTGGTGTGATAGTGATGTATCTTGCATAACACTTTCTACCCTATCCACTTGATGATGATAAAAGTGTACTTTTCACCTTAACTCCGATTTGCTACTTACTCATGGAAAGTTGCAAACACGATCGGCGAAGAAAGGAAAGAGAATATAAAAAAAAGCTTCTTAAAATGTGCAACATATTTTCCGTAATGTAGCCGCCGGTAAAGAGGATTTCCCTTTCAATCAAATAATTTACAAGAGCCAATGTTTGTGTGTATCGAGTATATTTTTTATGTAAACAAATCGACATTCCAACTAAAGGTACTTGTAGAACTAAGTAGGTATTTACAAGAGAACCCAATTGGCCTCCATTTATCCTGGCTCTTTTCTGCAAGAAAACTTCCGATACACATATACACAGGCACAAATTGAAATCTGCTAGACTGAGTCTGGTGCTGGTGGGTGGGTGGATGAAAAGGCTTTGTTTAGACCAATTTCCAGATTTTCGTTTGGCTAAGCACTTTATTTACCGACTTAACAGTGGGATTGCTATTGTTAGAATCGTACGTCATTGCAGTTTCCTTAAATAAAGATAACATGTTTGTTTTTTAACCAATTATTGCAAATTCTGCGTAGCTTTGCCTCATAGCTGCCTTTTTGAGCGTTTATTATTATAGAACAGCGTCAACATTGACAACATTTACATTGTTAGTGATAGTTGAAAAAATTTTGCCGCTTGTTCCATCATCTAACAACAACAGTGTTCCTTGCAATCGTTTACTACTTCGACAGAAATTTTCTCTTTGAAATTAATTAATATACATGGACATAGGTACGAGATAAAATAAATATATTAACAAGTGAGGGTTATGTGGTTTTCCCACGAAATTCACATCTACCCAAACCGACAAACAAACGGAGAGTCAAAGTGTAGCTAAACAACACAGTCGAACTGACAATACATTACAAAAACGACCTTACGCCTCCCGAAACAACCTTGACGTTTATAAATGTGGGCATGAAACTCATATACACAAAGAGAAAATTCTCTTTCAACTTTTAACCTTTTCGCTGTTCCCTATTCCTTTTCATCGCTTATTTGTTTTGAATAAAAGATCAACGAATACATTTCAATCTAATAAACCGTTATGTCAATGTGCCCGTTTTGCTGGAATTGTTAAAGCACCGCTCGCAGCCAGTGTGCTGTGATTGTGTGAGACTGCAAGGAAGGAACTGTATTGAGAAATCGTGTCAAATTTGATAAGTGTGAGTCCATTATTGATTATGTCTTGGATTTCAATCACAGTAGGGTTTGTCCCTGTAAGAAAGGAAAATCTCATAAAAGTTGCTGCTTCTTAAACGTGGAAACTTCAGATCGTTCATACTGCTGCATTTGCCAGAGAAAAATATTCCCACCAAACACGTTCTTTTCTTACGGCATAACAGCAAAGAGAGTAAATATTGTGTCCAAATTTTCCCCATGAAGAAGAGTTCATCATCGTCAGCAGAGTCGTTCCCTTTTTCCATTTAAAGTTCCCGCAAAAAGTCCAATTCCATTGGTCACGTACATTCAAAAAAGATCATTTTGCCATTCTGTGACCAAATGTCTCTCAAATCCGGTGCGGTGAATACTGTACCATCAAGGGATATTTTTAGAGGAAGTGACTTGACGACCTTTTACCCTTACTGCCAGACTGGGTCTGTTCTGAGGTCAATGGGAATATTCGATGGAAACGACGTAACTTTGAAAAAGCCCAAAGGGGATTCCCCTTCTCAATCATGTACAGGGAGTCCGTTCGATCGGGAGTTGCTGCTATTGTTGGCGTGGTTGTAGTTGAAGAATTATTGATTGCTTTACACAGATTGCATGAGCAGTTTTTGAATAAGTGCATGTAGTGAACCCACGAAAGGAAAGTAAAGGGACGTGCTATACACACGTCTTTTTATAAAAAAAAAACTTACTGTGTCCGTTCCTTTACTTTATGATGTGCTTGTGTAGAAAATTTATTAAAAACGAACAGTGCAAGAAAATTGCATTCATCGCATTTCTCACTTGGAGCGAACCTCCCTGGGTGTACAAATTTAAGTGATATGTTACTTACAACTTTAGATGGTTCCTATAAGCCAACTATTCTTTACTGGCTGTTCTGCTGATACATTAAAAATGTAAGTCCAGCTGTTCAGTTTACTATCAAATTTATTCTGGCCAAAGCATTTCTCCTGCGGATGCATAAATCGCAGCAGCTGTTGGGGAGACAGGTTAGCAGCACGCCACTTACCTTTTTTAAATGTGTCAATCCTTTATTCTCATCCATTACATCCACCTGTGCTGCCGCTGCGCTGACAGTTGAAGTGGGCTAATGGACGGTTCAAATGGAACCTGTCAGGACCAAGCCAATGCAATTTTTCCTTTTTACTTTGCTTACAATTTACTTTAAAATGTTTTTCTTTTAACTTGTTACGCGAAGCTAATGTTATGCTCATACATTATTATTGCAATTATGCCCGACTTTAGCACTATTTTTGTGCAGATTTCTTACTTTCTCCTCGACTTCTTTAACCTAAAATCTAACTCAATTAACCTTTGCTGCAGCTAGCAATCTCCAGAAAGCCGTAAGGTGGTTGTAGTTAAATAAAGAAAAAGGTACTTTCGGCGCGAGACATTTTAATGAGAGTGGCACATAGCCGCATCAGTGAAAGGCAGGTAACATCTGTTCCAGACATGTTTTCGTGCGTGGGACAACCTAAAAAAACAAGTACTCCATGCAATTTATTATTTACGGCTAGCTGAAATACCGGAAGTAGATGGTCTTGTAGGAGACATGAGCTGCAAAAATATAATTTTGATTTTTTGCTTCCTTCAAGATTGCTTAAAATATACTTTCAAATATCATCGAGAAAGAATTTCGTCTAACTGGCGAACACCCAGGGATGACTTCATGGTCAAATTTTGACACATTAAAGCACAAATGTTTTACATGGAAACATGCTCCTTCAGCTCAAAGTTCACACTCAAAGCCAATCACTACTTATGGTACAACCGGGAAAATTCTTATTTTATCGCAACGGGAATTTTCTGCAATCAACCGTCAAAATGGGTATATTAATGGCGTAAATATGCGGCAAGGGTAGATATGTGGTGTAAACTATTGTTCGATGAAACTGTAAAATGTTGCTTGTACCTTGGAATTCACTCGCACGTTACAATGTTACTCTCACTTTTACCCACTCATCACAATACCAATACCATCTTCTTTAGCAAAATGTTCTTAGCTCACTCATCTATAAAAGAGTAAAAATAGTAGGAAATCCTCATTACCGTTATTACATGCGTAGCCAAAAAATAAGTGATCGAAACGAAACCCACAAAAACCAATGAACACAGAGGGAAAAAACTGTTCTTCCAAGGAGACCCTGACGAGCTCATCACGTCTTTTGCTTTCTTCAGCGGGTTTGTTGTAAAATGAAAGCGTTCTTGGATTGCTAGTATTGCGGAACATGGGACTCTGTACCACCATATTAACAACTACGTAGGAAAAGGGTTACTCCATCGCCTGTAAAGTGAGTGGGAAGTGGGAACTCAAGTCGGAAATTTGCACGCACACACATGAGTGCAGTGTTGGGTGGCTTTCTCTTTGAAATGAAAAAAGAGTGCCACAAGCGATCCATCCCTGCGCTGGTGACTTGCAATGCTGTTTATGTACATCAAAGATTCTCTAATTAGATATCTTCAGGATTTCAGAAACAAGATGCAGTGTGTCAGGAACAGTGGGAACTGGAAATGAATCCCAGAGGCATTTCGTTCATTTTATTATGAGTATTACGACTACAACGACCCCGCACCAGTGAACAACACTTCTACCACTGCCACACACAACTGTTGTGTCGTAAGTGGCGGAAGCAATCTTTATAGGCAAACGCTGTCTTCTAGTTTACTTGTGTAGTGTACTACTCCCAGTAAACGGTTAGCTCACATACAAATAGGCCAGAACAAGCGAAGGTCAAAGAAAAACAGGAGTTTTTAATAAGTTCATATTTTGCATTTTTGAAAGATAAAATAATTTTACAATTAACCTCCAAAAAACCTTATACGTATTTAGATTTAATTTAAACCGCTGCACTTTCACATTTACTCGTTTTGGGCCAATTAGTGGCTACTAAAAATTCTCATGTTCGTTTCTCTTTCTTCCTCGCTACTTTCCCCGTCCTTTCTGTTACATCATTTCTATTAAGCTTGCATAGAAAAACAATTCATCCCTGTTCTTTCCATAAAAACTACACAACAAAAGCAAGCTCTGAAGAAAACTGTGTATTAATATAAATTTAAACCTGGATCCCTACATAATACTCCCAACAATACCACCATCTTATTACTAATAACTTCTTATTAAACAGTAAGAGTAGCACGCGCACATCAATAGTATTTTTTTTACCATTCTCCTCTCATACGTGCTAAGTAGTAAGATTAATATGTACCACAGGAAAAAAATATAAACACTACCGCCACGTTTGTTACATAAAATATTTCGCTTTTATTGCGCCATTTTTTCAAAAAACCATAGCCACCACCTGCAAACCAAATCCGCTCCTTTCTCTTGCCAAGGAAAGCTGTACAGCCTCCTGTGCCACTTCCTACACAGCTTACTACAAAGTATAGAATTAAAATTTGTGAAAATGATCGATTGTTGCCGCATTACCAACATAGAATAGAAGTTTCCTATGAAGGGAGTGTTTATTTACACTTTTCTCACAGTACACGTTCATCATTCCTCTTCACTTCACACATCATAAACATTCCTACAACATACTTTCTCCTCTTCCTCTCTCACTACCACTTACAAACTATTTTCTGGACAGATGCCCAGCAGTGACGATTTTTTTTGGCCACAAATGATCCCATCTCAAAATGATTTACTACTACTGCCCTAAAGGATGGAAACGTTTACTGCCTAAATAAATAAATAAACGAGTCTTCCATTCCCTCTGTATTTGTTTTGAAAGCGCGGGACATTCGTGTTTAAAAGATTTATCTGAAATACTAGTACTGCGAGATGATACCACGAAAAAGGATGACGACTGATTAAAATTTATCTAAATCCTGCATCTAATCGACATGTTTCCAACCAAAGTACGTACAGCCAGTGTTTCTGTTTGTTTTTCCCACTGCTTTACAATAATGCTGTCGTTAAAGCGGATGTATGAATGTAAACTGCAGTCTTTTTCTTCTTTTATGCTCCTCTTCTAAGAATAGCAAGCGCTTAGGATCATCAGCAGACGCGCGGAAGATAAAGTGAAAACGAAATGAGTTCAGCCTCCTGTCAATAATAATAAGCCATCTGTTTTATGAATCCAAATCAGTTGCTCGCTTTCTCTTTGCATTATGCATGACGACGACAACCATGTCGACAAAAGCGGCCACAGTTATATCATTTTCTGTCTTCTCTGCCCTTTTTCAATGGGTGACGACCAGGACAACCCTTTTTTGTTCACAGAGGCTGTAAAACCGCGGAAACTAGGGAAGAGAAGTAAAAATATCCCTCCTTTCCCAACGGAGGCCACAAGAGCTATTACTTTGCGTTTCTAACTGGTTGTCACAATTCCCATCATAGAAGCAAATCAAATGGCCTTCAATAGCATTTAAAGGAAGCAGTGGGGAAGTAAGACAGATTTAAATGGGTTTGTACCTTTTCGTTTTCATCATTGGCCTGAATTTCTGATTCAGTCGTTCACCATCGCACCAAATCATCATCATCAGTTTCCTTCTGCCTCAATGGTGACAACGATAATAAACCGGGGCCGGGGGAAGGATAGCACTGAATAAGATTGGGATGTTGATGAGGTTGAGTGTGGCACGCTTGAAGAAATTCCTGGAAAATGCTAGCGACAATCTCTCAGAGTTGATGATAATGTTCATCATCATCATCCTTATCATCAATGCGATGATTGTAACCCAGAAGAGGAGGATGACTGATGCCAATGCCGTTTGTAATTTTGAAGGCTATCAGGGCTGTAAACTGGCAGGAGAATAAAAACTCCGAAAAGGCATTTTAAAGGACACTTTAGCAATAAATTATTTGATTGAATGATAAAAACTGAAGGCTACAACGCTACTAATGCGCCCACCACCAACACCCAGTTTGTCATCATCATCATCTTCCTTCTACCATCATTGCCGCTAATGCTACTACACCACTACTTGTGCTGTGCACACTCATCTCTTTAATCAGTTTGAGATTCACTCTCGCACCAAGTCATATCACTTATCTGACAAGGAGAGAATCTCTTTCTTTTATTCTCTTTAGTGACAACATCAAACGGATCATTCTCAGAACAGAGCCTGGCGCGTTATTCACCAGTCTCGCTCTTTTTGCATCCTCCAAATGTGGTATTTTGGTAATATCCTTCCTCAGAAAACAATAAAACGCTGTTGGCTTCCCACTGCCACTCCGTTGGTAAAAGGTATGAAAAAAAAGAAAACCTATATAGAAGGATGCCTGGTGGAGGTCAAATTATTTTTCTCTCTTCTGACAGACTAGTAGCTCCGTGTCACACATGTTATTTTTTCCTTTTTAGTTATCATATTTTATACACAGATTCGAGAAAATAAAATGGGGCACACTTTCCTTGCCAAAATGCTTTTTCTTTTTGTAATCTACTCTCATTTCTGGTGTGCCAAGGCAGATATCAACGAAAACGTTGTAATATGATGGTTTGTTTGTTCACTTGGATTGACAGTACTCTCTGAAGTGTCACATTGTATTGCCCCAGCGAGATAGAAGGGGAAAGGGAGAGCTTTGACTGGTTGCAATTTTTCTTAAAAGGCAAACAACATACATGGTTGTGTGTGGTTGATGGCAAAAAGGACTGATGAAGAATGACATTGCAACAAGCGTTAAATTCCATTATCAGAGGATGAAAGAGAAGAGATAGGGCGAAATGGAATGAAACGTCAAGTCAAGGTACTTGATTAGCTTTCTGATGTACTCAAGCATTGGCGTGTACTGGGTACCTATTAAGACTCGGTGTGAATAAAAAAAAAGTGGTTGAGTGAAAACTTCACTCCATCTTAATATCATCTTTTTTAAATGAAGTTTTACTAAAGTGGTAATGGGGATGTTGGGAACTACCCACTTTGTTGCGGTGACTGCCACTATTATTTCGTTTTGGGTATATACGCAATACACAGCCTGCATAACCTGTATATTGTCTATTTGAAGTTAGAGAGACAGAAAGGAAGAGAAAGCAGGAGAAACGTGAGTCAGTGGTGCCGGGAGGTAGTTCAAAAGGTATACTCTGTGACTGAAGGCTCGGTAAATGAATAACTTATTTGGAGAATTTTGAGTGGAGAGAGAGTTGTATTTAAGTGGCTCTTCTTGTCGCATTCCCACTCTTTTTAAATGGGAAGTTCAGGTGTCATGTTACCGATACCTAATTTTGTACCTTAAATTATGACGAGAATAGTTTTTTATTAACAGCAGACCCGTTTGAAAAGCACAATTTGCCTAGATTTAGGCGGATAACTTTGTTTTTAACAAGAAAGGGACAACTTTTGAATTTTTAGCGTTCCTTCTCTCCCTACCCCTGCTGTCAACTGTCATCAAACTGACAAAACTTTGTAATTTGAATTTTAAACTATCAAAGTTTTCTCAATTTGCTACCGTCGTCGGCGACTACCCTACCACAATCAGCGGCTTCTAGCAGGTCCATTCTCAAAGGGAGCTGCAGGATACTTCATAAATGGTTTACAATATTGTGACGCGTTTAGCGCACTTTGTCTTTAGGTGACCGTACCTACTTTTTGCACTACGCAAATTGTGTTTATTTACTACTACCACTAACGATGGTCTTGTCCTGCCTGACTCTTGACTTTAAAGTGGTAGTTTTAGGCGGTTCACATCCTTGACATTTTTGTCGTTTCTTTTCTTTATAGGGTTTTTCAATTACTGAAATATCATAAATTTTACTGTAAATTGGCGAGGGAACTTTTAAACGATGGTGAAAAGTACAACTGACGCACCAGTTTCGATAGAATGCCACATCAGTACCCATACGTGTCATGTACGTGATGACAGGGTTGATATTAAAAGAATTGTAAGCTTTCTATTTCCATTATTGCCTCAAAAATCAAATCTTTACATATTTATGTCAGAGTACTGCCGTACCAACATGATACATATTCATCATCATCAGCATTGTTAACCATGGAAAAATCTGGGATTGCACTTCGACATGAGCTGTCTCTCTTATATTTCCTTCATGAATATCATCAATTTTAGTTAGCACCACCTTCACTATTTCTGCCACAACGCGCTGTAGCCTACCTACTTTTGCTGATTTCCACATCTCCCAACTTATCACACATATATACTTTTCACTGTAAAGTTCCCATCACATTTCCCCGTCGTCCGGGTTGGTAGTCTTGCATACGGAAACATCAATAGAGCTGCGCGAAACGAAGCGTGTACTTTGTGACAAAACTGACTGACATATAACATTGTAATTCCATACTGAATTTTGGCGAGACTGACACATTTAATAATTGATGTTTCTTGTACAGCCGGAATTTAAAGGAAACGCCATAGTCGTCATCTTGAAAGAACGAAATGTCGAGGCGGT
The DNA here is from genome assembly GCA_027744055.1 of Callyntrura sp. NNG-2020. NCBI lineage: Eukaryota > Metazoa > Arthropoda > Collembola > Entomobryomorpha > Paronellidae > Callyntrura > Callyntrura sp. NNG-2020. Next base: position 2,031 of record JAHZNE010001068.1, on the reverse strand, counting down.
CGACAAGCAAATGTTCCCAATGCATAATGCGAATGAAGCGCTTGGTTACTTTAAATCATCATACATCATTTTATAATAACAACGACAAGTTATTGTGGTATCTGTATATTTTAAAATGTGTATGTAGTGGTAAAGGTAGCATCCATATAAAACTTGCGGACTGCTTTTCAATAATAGAAACTCAAGAGAAAGAGCGAGAGGAAAGAAGGTCTTCTTTTGTCTAGCACTGTGTTCTCTGTTCTTTCCAGTTTGAAGTTGACAACAATGAGAGGCGAAAGAAGGGGATTTTTTGGGGCAATGTGGTATGTAATAATAATAATAATAATAATACGGTGTAATCCATCTTTTGGAGAAATTACGGAAAGTAAAACATCAAAAACTAGTTTCTATACATTTTCACAAATTCTTTTGTACATTTACAAGTATGGGAACCTTCCAGCCGCCGTAGCTCCTACCACACTTGTCCGTTTGTTCTGAATTTCAATAGGGTTCATTCCCCTGATATTAGTTCCCTGCTTGCCAAGTTTCGCCGAAATCGTCCCTCCTTCAAGAGTTATAGTGATTACAGACAGACAGACAAACATACTGATCGCATAAACTACCTTCAGCGTTAAAATGCTTTCCGTAGTTAATAAGGGAGCATTTAAAACCGTTGATGATGCATGATCCCAATAACAACGAGAAACCTTTCTTTTGAAAGAAAACAGTTTTCGGGATATGCATGTCCATAATGAATGAATGAATACAAATACAAATAAATGATAATAGGACATGCCTACGTGACACAGCTTGTTAGCAACAGTTCCCAGGTTCTCATGAAATTATTTAATGTTTTACGCGAGAAAGGACTCCCATGACAAAAAGTCATTTATTTAATTGCTGGCCAGAGTCAAATATATGTCACCAATAACATGGTCATTGTATTATAATACGGTCAAGCATTTAAAGGTTGAAACTCGAAACATTCAACAAAGTTGAAAGCTTCTCTTTTTTTTAAAAAAAAAACTTTTTTGTCCTTTGAACTCGAGACATGGTAATCGTAAGTTGTAAGTTGTCTACGTCCGTACCACCATACACATAAACGAATGAGATCCAGGCTGATATTAAATTTAATGCAGTAACCTTTTTTCTTATTTCCTCACGACAGTAGAGAACGTGACCCATTCAGAGTTTTGTTCCTTACGCTACTCTCTTTCTCTCACACACACACTGTTTGATCTGTTATGGACGGAGGCAGTGTATTGTTGCTGTGTGCGTTCTACTTTAGGGAAGGAGCGAACAATGTTTTTGAAAAACGACAACACGACTATGAAAAGGAAAGTCAGAACGATATCTTTTTAAGTTTCTGTTGTTGTTGGTCGACTGAAGTTAAAAACTTTCTGTTCCTTCGGGTAGTGGTACCAGAACGTCGTCAGTGACGCAGCAGTAATAGCAGCTGTAGTAGTACAATGGTGATAAGTGATAATGGTGTGGTGATGTAGTTTTCCGCACTATATAGAACATCAACAACATTTAAGTTTTCAACAGATGCTCCGAATCCAATACAGCGGCCCTCAATTTCACTCTATTCATCAACTCAACAAACGTCTCTCTCCCTCTTTGGTCATTCTTTTACCAATCCATTTGGGAAAAATTATATGCAAACTGGACTGTGGGACAAAGTGATGAAAGAACGAGCAAATTGGGAGAAAATGCGTACACAAACCATGCCGCTTTGTTCGTGCATTTGTTTTCGACTGCTCGTTTATCCAGGGTCAAAAATGGGGTTGAATGTATTCGCTCTACCCAACTGTCATAACAGGCTGAGCTTGTAATATAACTACGATTTGGCTGTAATTAAGGAAGATTGTGTGGTCTTACTTTGCCCCAAAGGTTGCTTTCTCTGTTCAAGTCCACCACGATGAAAAATATAAACCTTAAATAAATTCAGAAATTCCGAGAATGTCCACCGTTAAGATACATAATGTATATCCATTCATTCAACGACACACATTCGTGAGGTGCGTGTTGGCATTGACTGCGAATTTTTTT
>JAHZNE010001067.1:0-25391 GCA_027744055.1 Callyntrura sp. NNG-2020 | reverse complement strand
CTTCTGCAGGACTTGGACCTGTGTATCGTTCTATTACGAAGATCTTATTTAGGTTTCATACATTTCAAAAGAGTGTGTACCAAAATACCAATATCATGTTGCATCGTATGTAAGTGTTCGTGATTCCTGTTCCAGCAAAGATGATGTTATGTATGCATATATAGTTTTAGAAAAAGTGAAGTGTAAAACCTGGGCATTTCAACTAACTCTTCATGTGACAAGTTGTTTCTGATTACCGTCGGTTACAAACGTGTACATGTCTCCGCTAGTAGTACCAACTCCATTGAAACTGCTAGTGTCAACCAAAATTGACGATTTTGCTGTTTAAGGGTTCTTTTCGGCTTGTATCGATGTAAAGAGGAGATGTGTATATATACATAAATGCATTACTATTACATTGGACAATAGTAAAACCGGGGTTGTCTCGTGTCGTGTGTTGGTGTATGAAATGACTATTCTAACAGTTATGAATCGTTTCATTGAACCATATAGCTGCAAAATATTTTTCTATTATAACATAACAAAATTTTTTGATAAATGTGTAATTTACAAATTTCTTGTAGATTCTGCTAGCTAATAAGGTACGAACAAAGAGTAAGTGTGCTTTATCTATTAGTAAATTCGTTAAAGGTGGTTGTAAAATTCTACTAAATATTCAATTAAAATCAACTAGCTACAACAGCTACAGTTTGACTTGTTTCATAAATGCAGTATGAATTTACTTATAAATGTACACTGCAGTTTTAATAATAAAATTAAATATATTTCCAGCTTGAGTTCGTATTTTATAACATTTATTCACATATATTGTATTTATCACAGAATTCTGAGTATAAATGACACAGCAGTATAGCAGCATTTGATAACACATCACTCCGTACGCGGATAATATATAGAAAACATTTAATAGGACGTCCATTTAATCATTGTGAAGTCCATATCCGCCGTGGCTAAGAGTTTGGACGGTGTTATATTACTTCGGTACATGAGAGCGAACACATAAGGTTTGAATAAATCACACATAATGATACAAGAAGTGTTGCATTGCCCAATTTGATTCACAGCTAAACAAGCAATTTATACTTCATCACATTTCACAAAGGTGGTACAATCAACAATGTGAACTGCATAAAAGAATAAATAAAAATACAAAAAACCCACGATTTCCTCAGGTGAAGACGAAAAGAAAACACGTATGTTCTGAAAAGCGTATATAAAAACGGACAGGCCTGAAGGTACATGCTAGAGACCTTTTTTCCTGAAAATCTTGAATACAGATACGGAATAAGCGTTAAATGTGAAAAATTACAACAATGATTGCATTATGCAGTTGTGCTCATTGACATGACATGAGCGCTGGTAAATGCAGCTAAATGCATGCTCATTGACTAAAAACGAAATAAAAGGGTGGTACCTTTTAATGAGCCTACGTTTTGTCATTAGATTAGGTCACCCCAAACTTTATGATCGTATCTACTATACGTTTACCTGCACTGCTGTTAATGGTTCATGATTCATTCATGAACCTTGCAGCTTGCAGTCGTTGAATTCTACAACTCACGTGCAGTGCACGTAGGAAGAGAAGTTTTTCGCTGCTACCATAAACAGACTATACAGCATTTACATTATTTTCTTGGGTAATTGTGAAGAACAGGTTGTTTTGTAGAAATCGTTGAAATTCTTAAATGTCATAGTTACTACGTTGTAATATATTTAGCATTTTGTTTCTAAAAGTCGCTCAACTTAATAGTTTATAAGGGATCAAGATGATTTAGACCTCCATAATTATGATATACGAGATATAAGAGAAAAAGTTACGGATGTGCTTTCACTTTATGAAATCACAATGCTGTTCTCTTTATAACCTAGGGAACTATTTCTTGTAGAAGATTATTAAATATGAAAGAGACAAGAAATTTAAATCCAGATACTAAGGGACAAGTTCAAATAGGACGTTGTCACTTCATAATTTAAATGGTAAAAATACATGGAATTATAATGAAGAATTCGGAACGAAAATTCGATATGCAAATAATGTAACTGACTCATAATTTTTTAATTTCTACATGTATTTTTTTAAGCCTGCCTACAAGTATTTCTGCCTCTAATAAGTGATCATGTAATATGCTTAGTAATGTTTACAAACACATGAAATTGAAAAAGACAAAATTAGAATGTGAAAACAGGAGAATTTCACCAACCTCAAATACTCATTTACTTTACTTTATTTGTAATTTACAAAAATTCTATTTAATACGTTAATGCTTCGTTATATTATTCATTCAATTATCTAGTAAACACTAAACACATACTGTCAAATTAACACACTTTTGAAAAGCTAAATGAAATGATCTTTCATAAAGCTTATAACAGAGAGAACCTACTTGTTTAGGGTCAAAGATCGTCTATTCCCCCAACAAGAAAATACTCCAATACTGATTGCAAAAAGAAACAGCAACGATGTCAATTTATGTGCCAAAAACGGAGATCAAATGCGGGAGAAATTTAACAGCAAGTTGCCTAGATTAATTTATTTTGGAATTCGAGTAAGATACACATATGCAACACTTATCATCCTGGGGTAATTTGAACAACATTCGGAAGTCCCTAGACTTCTACTAAACTATATCGACATAATATGAACATTTTTAAACATGAACATGAAATAGCATAGTAGACAATAGATCTTAGAATTCGATAAATGTTTGTATCACATATACATGCATACATGGTAGAATGAAATATCGTTGTAATACCTATCCACTGCAATGAAGTTATCATTTCTAAAATGTGCTAGTTCAGCGTGGTTCATTTATATACATAGATATGCCTCCATTCAAATGGGGTATCCATAGTTATTTATTACATCTCTGGTTCCTTGGTCAGTAAAAGCAGTGATAAATTGAGGGGAAGCATTGTGAGTGAGCAGATTAAACCCAGTGGCCATAAAAATGACAGTGTAAAGCTGGCAGATGCGTTTAATCATGAGCAGTCAGTGGGTCATCCGCCATTGGAAGGTTTTCTCCAGACTTGTTTTGGTTTACAAGTGATAAGTTACTCTCCTTGACTGTCTTGCTCTCGTCGTTTGATTTTCAATTGATACTCTCTGTTTGAAAATGAACTTGTTTACGGTAGAATGTCCTGTGAATCACGAAATAGACGATGGAGCAAGTTAATGCCAAGCTGTTGTTGTGCGTCATGCACTTACGCACACAACTTTGCTGAGATTGAATTGAGATTAAGACGCAATTATACTGGGTCGTCGTGTCTTCCCCGATCCTGAGCCATTCGCTTCAAATAACGAGTAGCAAGTAGCGTTGATATCAAACGTAATTAAACTAACTAGACAAGACATGGAAGTCGATAATTTATCTATCACAGACGAAAGATCAAAAGAAATATCTGATGGTTTGTTTGTCACTGTGGGAGGACAGTTTTATGCAAAATTCGCAAAATACACATATTATATACGGCAAACATTTACCTTGGAAAAATGTCAACTTACATTGTCTCAATTCCACCTATATACTAATCGTACGTATTTTATATAATCAATTAAAAAATATATATGGGTTATCAGGGATCGTCAAAACTGAAGAACATTGCATGCCACGTTATATACCTAAGAAAGAGGAATAGTAGACATAAACTGTAAGGAGATTGTATTTGGTGTTATTTTTTGTCCGTCTACAGCAGCCCATTTCATTGCATTACTTTTTACACCGTTTTCTCTCCAAAAGATGCTTATAATGCGTAAGCCTTGATAATGCAAAAGAAATGATAGCAAAATTAGGCAAAATGTTCGTAAAAACATTAGTAACATTAGTAACAATTAAATAAATTATGAGATCTCGAATTTCTTGTTTTTAATAAAGTTTGGCCATTGGTTTCTTTGAGTAAGCCTAGGGTCGTGTTTGCTTACCGTAGAGTTGTTGCTATGGATTTTCAAGCCATACAAATACTACTAATGTGACATCCGACATCCCATTGCATTGTTCACCACGACTTCAGTGATCGGTTCAAATTTGATAAGAATACAGCTAATATACAAGCATGACAAACGAAGAAACAAAACAAAAATGTGCCTGGTACTTTGTGTCAAATTTGGCAATTTTCAGTTGAAGATCAAATATGATCGATCTAAACTCCAAACTGTACCCGCTGTGACAAACAATTTTTATTTTTTCTTATTCCTGTTAGACCAGCGAATAAAGACATGCGGTTTCATATGGAAAGATGTTTAAAGCAGAAAGAAAGTAATGTTCTTTCAAGACAGGGTTGATTTTAGTCAAGTTAGGTTAATGGGGTTTTAAAGGGATGATTTCTTGGATGAGGCTTAAGATTACTTGAAGAGATTTTGGTAGCGATTTAACTCAATATAAAGCGTGTCCCCTTCCCCTAATATTTAAGCTGGATTGTGATTGACAATGCAGTTTTGCCAAGTGAAGAAGCATTCAATTTCTTCATTACATCACATCGTTTGCATCATACTATTCGGAGCTTTCAGTAGTTACATCACAAGGTTTCGGTTCGTCAGGATTACTTATTACTATTACCTACTTCAATTTTCAATTGCCTCCTTTTCCTGTAGGACATCCAATTCGTCATATCCAAAAGGTTTGCTTCATAGAGTTGTTAAAACGAAATTTAAACCCAAAACATGCATAGAAATGACTAATGACACAGTTGATAGTTGAGTACTTCATTTTGTAGAGATTTCATTACAACTGAAGCGACGATGAAGTCACTTACTCAATTTTCGAATGGATGGAAACAAGAGCTGCTACGTAAAAATGTTTCCTTCGAAATATGCTGATAAATGTACATACAGAACGTGATTTACTAACACAGTCTACTCTACGTCAACTACAAAAAGATGGCGGCATTTTTTAAGTCATTGTATTTATTTTATTTTATACCACAACAGAACATCGCACCAGAACGGTACGACCGGAATACTACTGAATGTGTGGCACTATGCCTAACTGGAAGTATACTAAACGCAAGGCTATCAACTATTGCATCGTTTATCGTCCTTCCGGAGTCAATGGACCGCACATGCAACGAATATGGTATGTATGTTATTCATTTAGTGATTTTACACCACCCTGTAGCTACGTTGAACAAAATCAACGTGGTAGTCTTGTATTTAGTCATAAATGTCATAAATATGTGGGCCGTCTACCCAGTACTGGTGCTGACGGTATCAACTTGGTTTTGCCACCCACAATCCAGCCAACATTAACATAACATAATGTATGTATTTGAGCATGCGTATGCTTATGATAGAAGAAAGACGCAATTCAAAATAATTGCAAGACAATTAAAAAGAACAGAATTTTAAATTAAATCCTTATCCTTACATCAGTAAAATTCTCATCTTTGCAAATAGATGTAGGTGTAATGATATAAAGGTTAAATCATCACTAGAATAGTAATTGGTTATCTTTGTGCTGCAACCGTTTCATTATTACCTTTGTATGCATCGTTGATTTAAAGTTGTATGTATTTAAACATTACACAGTACTAGGTTATTTTAATAAGTAGACATTTATCCAAATACAAATGCAATTTATCGTTGAAAATGTATCAATGTTTCACACATAACAATCATAAATTTTAAAGTTGTATGTATTTAAACATTACACAGTACTAGGTTATTTTAATAAGTAGACATTTATCCAAATACAAATGCAATTTATCGTTGAAAATGTATCAATGTTTCACACATGACAATCATAAATCAATCATTTTATCAATTTAAAGGAATACAAAACATGGATTCGCCTGACATTTATGATTTCGTCTGAAAGGAACTTCAGTCCCTGTTGAAAAAATGTCGAGTCATGTGGTAATCATACTTTTATAATATTTTAATTGTTCATCCGAATTCATAGAGCTCTTGTGAGCAATTTGTTTTCTGTTCTGGAACAAAATGTACTGCTCATATTCAGTTGGAAAGCGGTTAACCGCTTTCAGCATACCCATACAGAATACTTCGTTTCATTTATTTTGAAAAATGAATTATTTTTTAAGCATTTGCATTATTACTTGTAAGTTCCATTCAAAAAGGGTTGTTTGCGGCAAAACTTTTGAGTTGTATCCAGGACACGGGGTTCCGATGTTGCTCACCGATCAGTTTCGCGTTCAGCATCAAATTTTTTCAAAGCATTGCAATTACTTCATGTTTGTTAGTTGTTATGACTGTCGGGTTTCGGGTATCGTCTTTTTTCTATTACGAGGGGATACCGGATGCAATTTTTCTCACAATCGCTTCTAATTCACATGTCACTCATCTTATTTAAAAATTGAATTTTTGAAATAAAAACGACAAAACTGCTTATTGGGTCCATGGCTTATCATGGAACCTTAGAATGATAAGATGAGTGACATGTGAATTAGGAGCGATTCTGAGAAAAATTGCCTCCGGTATCCCCTCGTTTGTAACTATCGGTTGTCGGTTCGTGCATTATTCGTGCTGTTGATATTCATCTATCTTCTATCGTGTTACTTACAACCTATGTTAGTAATTGCTGAAAACAGCTCCACAGATGAAAGAGAAATTTAGCAAGAATTCGACACAAGGAAAACAATTTAATATATCTCAGAGCAATTTTGAACAAAGGTAGTTCGAGTTCGACCACCGGGAATAATTTTGAAAGATGAGCACAGAACTTTTTCAACTCTTCAAATTCAACTCTTAATGAGATCTTTTCAGCGTTAGAAATAAGCACAAAACAAACAAAGGTGGACAGCGAACTCCGAATATCATACGTTTGTAACTCCAACTGCAACACCGCGAAAATCCGTACGTATTGTCAATTTATTAGGTCCAAATTATCCTTTGCTGCTCTAAACAACCTTACCTTGTGATGAGTTACTTCAAAAATGGCGCCATCATTGATAGATTAGCATCCGAGGCCTGAATTTGTCTCTGAAGTATACTTGGAAACTGGAAACATTTTGCGTTTATTTCTTGCATGAAAATGAAAAATATCACTTTTCAGTTGTTTATTTTGGGCCCTTTTACAGAATAGAAATAAACAGAAAAAAAACGAGAAACGACAACTATTTGGAAAATGATTTGTCCGCAACAATTAATTTGTTTACTTGTTGATTACGTTTCTACGAACATGAGAAATAGTTTCCCACAAAAATAACAGTTTCAGGTTCCTTTCATAAATATTCATTCTCATAGGTCAATGGATGCAAACTGGTTCCAAAAAATATTTTTAGAAAAATATCTGGAGATGTAATACACATTCGGTCACTTTAAGACCGGGATGGATGAGAATGTTAATGAAATATGAAATGTGTCTTGAAATGAAATGTGTCAAGACATGTCCAGTCAATCAATCAGCTAATTATGTAAGGTAGAGTAGTTCATAATTATAGAAATTACAGGAAGCAATATGCTCAAATAACTAATAAATATTAATATTATCCATTTATTTAACCAACATTATTACTTTTTATATACATTTTACTACTGACAGACAATGAGTGTATTCTACATTAATACGGTTTCTTCTATTTGTTCCTACAGTTTTTGATCAGTTTCTTTTAGATTCCTTGTTGGTTCTAATTGAACACATCAGGTTGACTAATGAACTTAAACATATTTTTTTATTAAAATTATTGTTATTGTTTTGTGAAGCAAGCTGCATTCCATTCCATAGCCATTTAGTGTTTAAAATCTTGACAGAATACATTTAAAATGTCACACAAAGATAACTTGATTTTAGGATATAAATGTGTGAGTCATCAATTCATCCTGTTTGTCGTTTAGATGAAAAGCTTCTTTTCTTACAACAGATGACAGAGACCTGCATCCAGCACGATCAATGGAATTTAAACACAAACTATTGAAACGACATTCAACACCAGACTATTCATACAATATAATACCGCATTTAATTGCAATATTCAGATTAGTTTTACAATGTTATATTCCCGTGTCAATGGATCTTGAGGAGCTGCACCTAATATGCTAAATAATAAATTTTAGTAACAATCTAAACTGCGATTCCGGCAGCTCCTTCTGACAACAAATTCAACTTTTTTAAACACTGATATGATACGTTTTTCAGATGGGTTGCGTGTGTATCAAATGATTTTGTTTCTTAGCATTAACAATCACATCTTCACAGATATTTTCAGTCGTTATCCATCCAATACATCTGAAACTTGAAGTAGTAAATTTTTACACACAATCTCCAAAAGTGATCCTCCTTAAAGCAAATGTGCCACTTTAAACGTCAGACTAGTCAGACATCGTGGTACCCATCAGACTCAATTATATTAGGTTTGTAAACCATTGACATTGTTTTGCCTCTGTGGATTCCAGTCAAATTACTTCATCGCTTTCTATTATGGAAAGGAAAGACTAGCTTGTTATTTTATTTTTAATTACTGTCACTTTGTATAGCCTCCGGCCTCCGCCTTAAAGTTAGGACAACAAATAACACGTTGACAATAATAAGCTATTTTACAGTTTTCCAAAGTTTTTATCTACTTCGAATTCGAACTTTTGCTCCACGGCTACAAGTTGTTTAATTTTACTATTGACTGAAAATAATTAGTCTAGTACCTGGATGAATTTCATCAAAGACACCTTCATCGTCATCTTATGAAAACTGCAACTTACAATTTTACTATATAGTAACTTACATTGTTTCAAGTTGCCATTGACGACATATGTGGTACAAAAACTTAATTACCAAACCTTACATTTTATGAGATCTGATCCATGCTATTTAACTTTGAAATAATTTCCATATTACGAGTCATGAATTGTTTCGCTTATCACTCATTTGCCCAAGCTACGTTTTGTTGGTTTAAGAGTTGCAGCAATGAAAAAAACAAAATTACCAATTCACAATATAATATAATAATAAATATAACTATCACGAAGAAAGTGATTAGACTTAGTCTTTAAGCCGGACTGAGCTTATATCATTTTTTAAATAACAATTAACGACGAAAAAATACTATAACTGATCCATAATAAATTTCTTTGGGTATGTCTCTTTACTACTTCATGCATTCAATTCAATCATGGAAATTTTAAAATTTGAAAGTGAAAATATATTGACGCTAGGTGGTTCTAATAGATACATTCAATTTATATGGCCTTGAAAAGGTTTAACAATCTCATCGCACCATTATTATTGTCAGTATAACATTTTCATTTCCTGGGAATGAATTCATAAAAATTGTAACCACAATTCCTACAATTCGAAAAATTCACTTCTGCTACCTTAAAAGCTGCCATAACCGATACATGGTACAAAAAGCGTTCCTTAGTAACATTATATTTTCATTAGATCCGTCCCTGGTTTTTGGTTTAAACTTTTTATAAGCATGTGAAAATAAGTGTACAAAACTTCCATTTACACGATGTTAAATAAATGGAAGCGCCACATTTCCAGACATATTTCTGTAGCAACTGACCAACATGTAAATTCATTGACTTCTGTTCTAAAACTGCCAAGAATGGTATTCAAGCAATGTAAAGAAATCAGTCTAGAAATTGAATTAAGGATCTCACTCAATCTTTGATTGTGGTGCATTGCATAGTTCTTGAAATTCTCACACGATGATTGATCCAATAATAGGCAACAAGGATCATCCTATATCCTACACACTAACGGCGCTACTACGCATAGCTCCGTTTGGAATCATAATTCCTAACAGTATTACTACTTGCTTTTTCATGATTTTCAATATATTAATATTTTTTAAACATATTTTTAACTATAGTAAAACGCGTTTGGGTAGAGTGAAAAATAAACGATAGTATCATTAAAGAGGCGGGTTTTTCTTCCTGGAGGAGTATACGTTTGGTTATGCCATACTTGAACTGTGTTAATTATTGACATTGATAGAAATATATTTGCTCCAGTAAAGAATCTAACGTGCATTACAGACTAATAACTATGGTGTCTTTTGTCGAGTAATTTCATACTTTACGGTTATTGTGAAGACATTCCGCTGGACAAATATGTATGTAAATGTAAACGTCCGTCGCTTAGAAGAAAAAAAACTGTTACAGAGGGTTTCTTCTTGAGACCTTTAGAAATATGATATGACAAAGGTAGACAAGTTTAAAAATATCCATGCAAGAGTTAAGAAAAGTTGAAGCGTTGCTGATGTTCACTGATGATTCTTTTATATTTTTTCTGCTTTTAATTTTAAATACACCAAGAAGAAACCCCTTTAATAAGGAAAATGAAAGAGCATAATAAGTTATTATTTACAATAATAATGGTGTATGAATGGCGTTATGTAGGTTGGTGAAGTTTTAATTTTGTTATATGTAACACGGAGAAGTGACGAGGATGGGGCGTTTGCACAATTTACATAAAAAAGTTTAGAGCAACAATATCATTGTTTACTATTGATTCGATTCAATTCCACGTGCAGTTCTATGGGTTATTAGTGGTTTCGTGTCGTGATTCATGAATGGCTGAGTGAGAATGCAATGCTGTGATATTTTATTGTTGACCTTACCATAATTTGATAGTTTGGGAAACTAGAACATTTTAATGGGAAAACGTGCCAACGCTTAGGGACAATGTTAATATCTGATGCGAAACTTTTTACAATTATCTAATACCAGTCACGGTTTATTGTAAAGTGGTGATGGAAAGATTCCATCTTTCTGCATTAGTCTGTCGTTTTGAAGTACAATTTCCCACGTGATCCGAATGAAACAGCAATTTTATTCGGCTTTTAAAGCAAATTAATTACCAAATAACTACATAATGTAGGAAAATGCATTTACTGGATTAGTAGATTACTTCCAACGAACGATTGAATATTAAAAAGAAATGGGGCTAATTGAAAAATGTCATATTTTTACATTTACTACGGTTACCAAGCGTTGCTACGTTTTAGTCCATGAAAGTATTGTCTACCTTCATATTAAATTAAATCGTTTAAAAGAGAACATGACATATTTCAATTACCATACAAATCTGCAATAAATATTATGTGTACTACTTTTACACGTTCCTACTTGTAGTATGCATGCCACATCGACCTCTTTTCATTCTTCCGCAATATTGTAAAGTATATATTATATGAGGTACACAAAGGTATACAATAATTTATTACGTTATCAGTCTAAATTAGCCATAATTAAAGCCGTTTATTTTTTTTATTGGATTTTACCTTCGCATTCGATAGTTCGATGAAAGAAACGTTTAAGTATTTGTTGATTTTGGCGTATAAATGTGAATTCTAAAAAATGCACATAGTACCTACATTTGCAGTCTACATAACCACAAATAAGTTGCACTATCTAACACAGAACTTCATCCCAACTTCATAAATGATTCTAGTACATATATACCTGACTACCCCTAACAAATAAGACCATTGTATTAAGGCTATTGCATTTATTACTAATTGCGGTTGATGATGTGGATTTTTATTGATTTTCGCTACCTATTGATCATTCATTACAACAACATAAATACGGTATATTCATATATGTATTTTTAGTAAAGTTTAAGAAATAAATACCATTAGTAAGTGGTATGCTGTAACGTAAAAGAAACTTCCGCAAAATTAAGCATTTATCTGGTTATTGTTTCATTTGGTGTTAAAATAGAGCTGTGTGGGCTTAGTGAGATTATGTGATTGTTTTCAATTGGGAAGCTTAATGCCAGATATGGTTATTCTCGTCGCGTTCATAATATTATGATTTTACAAACTTTGAGGTTTCCCTCAATTAATTATACATCTAATTACATTCTAACTTGTATAGTTGTATATCAATGGGTATCACACAGGAAGTAATTAAATGCTCACTATTTGTCCTACTTCATAGTGGTTGTTACAAGCAAATGACAAACGTGATTCTGTTAAATCCTCGGTTACAAAAAATACAAGTCTAATTATTCTTGTAACGAATTTACCTATTGGAGAATTCGTACCGTGCAATTTAAAAAGGCTATACATTAGACAGTTTTTATCGTAAGACCTCTCACTGGTATTTTTTAAATTGTAAACTGACTGAATGGTAAGTATGTCGTTAGTAAGAGAAAGACTACAATGTTACTTGGTAAATGCGATATACTTCATGTATATGTATCATAGTATTTTCTGTGACTAAAATCATGCCGTCATCACACTCATGTAATAATACGCTATCTCATTTTCTAAAACTTCCCCAGAAATGTCAACTAATCGGATAGTAAGAGTATGTTTAGTATCTAATTTCATCTCGAAATGAATTATTATTACTAAGAAAAACCAAAACGAACAACAACTATTATACACAAGTTCGTAAATAAATTATTATAAACAGTATATACTCTTGATGAAAAATGCACATTGAAACTTTAACACAGAAGAATTATTGCGCTCATATTAGAATGAAGCCAATCATAAAGTGGAATGGAAATAACGTAAATGCATGCCATTCACTTGGCTTTACATTCCAGTGAATCCAATAACTTCCAAAACTCGCACTTCAAAATCTTTTGACTCGCATAATGGCGGATTGTTGAATGTTAAACAGGATTCAGACTTTCCAAAACGAAGATCTTCGTCCAAGCAAATGCCTTGGCCTTGCCTAAAATAATAATAAAATGACATCATTTATTTGTTATGTTATTTGTTGCGTAATTAAAATAATTTTATAGTGAAATATAGCATCACTTTCTTACCCTCCTCCAATGCTGATCATGTGTGTATCTGCATGCATAAACAGTTCATCTCCTCGTGCACGACTTCTGGAGTTATTCTGGCTTGGCGAATCTTCATTTTCTGCTTCCCCATCTGAATTGTCCGCCCGTGGCTTAATACCTACCCAAGAATAGCGCACTCTTTCCGGCCAAAGGGTAAAAAGAAATGTCTCCCCTGTTCCAAAGTACCGCTGACGCTCTCCGCGTTCGTCCTTTTGATTTCGTGCAGCCCACATCGTTGAACAATATGCTCCAAAAACCTTTGATTGAGGTTATGTAAACAATTTTACTTCCGTAAAGATTTTGTGTCCATACGAAGTACCGAATTATTAATTCAATATACAAATATATTTTACCTCGTCGGTTGTGTGCTAGGAGCTGTGATTGATAAAACAGGTTTCAATACGATTAATCACAAATTATTACGGTACGTTGTTGGTACAACACAAAAGCTATACGATAACACAGAACCATGGTATTGTGGCAAATAACCATATTGTAAATGTAAAATGAAAATTGAAAAAGCTACCACTGGTGACCACACACAAAATATAAAAGCACTGCTGCCAACATTACCGCCCACGAACACTTTGGAGTTTTAAATATATACACCATACACAGCTAAATGCTACCTGAATAAAACAACTTACACAATCTTTAGACGCAACTGATGACTTAAAATCCTGGCACAAATAAACTCCCATTGAATGAGTCTTATGTTCAGGAGTAGTTTTACCCTTCACCCAACAGTCATCATTTCGAAATCGTAATGAAGGGAATGCGCCCATTATGAACAATGCACAGAAATAGAAAATATTTGTCCATGATAGGTGGTTGTGTCGTTCAAAATTCAAAGTAATTATTTTCGTTATAAATTATCCCCAAAACAATAGCCATCGATGAAGAAATTTGGGAAGAAAGAGACATAACAGCCATTGTATTATTCCGAAATGCAGCATGAATAGAAATGGGGAAATCACAATAAGTCATTGTTAGCATTTACCAGTCATTATGATTTACATACTTTTTACTTTGAAAAGAACATTATAAAAATTATAATTCTGAATGACTAATATTAATTAACATAAAATGCGAAATCAGCATTTTCCCTGTAGTTTGTATATTATTCAAAATATCAGGGTATGGAAGGTGAAAAATCTAGTTTACACAACGCAAGCACAAGGTAAAATCGTGAACGTTAACTGAAGTGCAAAGAAATGCTAGCTAAAAATGTACAAACGCATGTAAACTCAATGTACAGCAGGTGTACAAGGGTACATAAAAACTAAGCAAAGTGCGACATAAAGTACCTACAAACCAGACCTACGCACAAGTAAAGTGAAAGTGACACGGAACATAATATTGAATTAGGGAGGGAGAATCCATTAAAATTGAGACTGTTCACATCAGCTACACTATTTTTTGTAAATTTCATGTTTTGAATTATGCCGATACATCTGCGGTTAATAAAAAACCGCCGCATGAAAATAAAGCAAGCGCAGGATAGATAATACAGTACAACAAGAAAACGATATTACCTCTTTGATGGCCAATGTGTGAGACATCATTTGAATATCCATTTGTGATTGACTGCTCGGTAGGTTATCATTCGACTTAGACTTTTTCATTTTTGGGAGAGCAGAGGAGCTCTTATTGCTTTTTAAGAGCATTTCCACTTTCGTCGATACTTTCCTTATTTCTGAGCCTCTGAAGGCTCGAATCGAAAAGGCAGACTTGAGAAGCCTCTGTGGAGTCATCTGTACACAACAAATGAGATTGCATCCAGCGGTAAGGAATTTTGAAATACTGTTGGCTCCATTTTCCTTCTTACTATTGCTACTACTACTCCCGCCCCCCGTTACATTATTGTTCCCTTCCATCGCCTCCATCATATCATTAACCTTTTGTACTTCGCCAGATGACACAATATATGCATCCTCTTTGATTTTCCGACACGTAAAAAGAGAACGCTGTCTCACTACGCCATTGTCGTCCATATAAAAATTGCCAAAACTGTTACTGACATCACACGAGCTACATGAGCAAGTGCTTGCCTCAAACTCACTACCACTGCAACATGATGGAGGTCCGGAAGGCGTTTTTTCAGACATTTTAAAATACAACATTGACAGGGAAAATAATTTAAAAATATGCAACACGTACACTGATTTCACGGCAGTACTTTGAGATGGCACTTTCCAGTCCGGAGCTCTCCAAATGGTTTGACCACGTAGAATCCGAGCTGCAAGTTTTGGTAAATGAGAGTAATATGGCTATCGTCGTTCGGTACAACACCTTTATTCCTTCCATTAAAAAGCAGTCCATAACTCTGACCTGTAGTGTTGCAAAGACATAAGCGAGTTTTTAAAACACGATAGATAAATGCTTGCATTCACTACATACGTTACATTATAGCTTCATTGCATGCCTATTTTATGTAGGTGGATTGGAACATTTATGAGACAGAACAATGTTGCATACATCATTTTTCGAAGACGATCAGTGTAAATATTTTATTTTAATAGTTGTTAAATGGTATGATGACACCGTCATATATTCTACTGTCGCAGTAGTGACTTGACTTTATACTTGATAGTAATAGAGCAAAATAATTTTATTTCATCAAACTGCATGCAATAACACACGTACAGCATATATATTTACGTGCGCGCAGTCTCATAGCTTAAGTTAAATAACGTTATCATTGATCGTCATCATCACCATTCATAATGTTCCAGATGTGAATTAGTACAAAGCTGTGAAAGGGTTTTAGTAATACGTATGCATTGCTGCTATAAATTTTATGTGTTGTTGATATTACGACACGGATAGGCAAATCAAATATCCGCTGGGACTTGGGGAGAGTGTCTTCATTAAGCCTAATCTTATCAGACCTTAAATAAATTTATTGTAGATGCTAGGGTAAAGAGTATGATGCATCATATTTTTATCCACATGTTATTGTGGGGAAGTTTTGATCGATAAGAAGTGACTACCACATGAATTGGGATTCAGTGGACAGAAAAATGTGACACTTGTAATGTTAATAGTAGAACAGCAAGTAGCAAAATGTGGTATATAGATATTATGGGGAAAACAAACGCTGACGGACGATCAAAACAAAGTCAAATTTCTCCGTCGTTTTGACTGAATCCCCTTGCAATTAGAGGAGGAAAGTATTTTAGAGTTATTTAGAGTGTTACCAACAACAGGGAAGAGAAAAATACGCGATGAGAACGATTAAATCAATTTTGCATAAATTAGATGGGATACATGGACGTGTAATTAGAAAATTTTGCATAAGATCTCTCAACAAACAGACAGGCATAAAAACTTACCAGATGAGATAGAGGTAAATCTCTAAAGATCCACCAAATCCATCCTTGAAACACATTCTCCAGTTTTTCTCCTGACTTGACATTTCGAGTTAGGAATGTAAAGGCCGGCTTCTACATAATGTGCAGATGGAATAGGTAACAAAGAAGTGAACGGATTAAATTGGAGCTATGATGAATGATGGAGAATAATTTGCATACCTTTCTAGTTTTAAAGGCTTTACATATTTTACACAAAGCAATAATAACATTTTCTTCATTCAGTGGCGTCAATTAAACAATATATCTTGTGTTTGGATTATTATCTGCTTTGCTGATTTTATGTTTTCCCTGCTCTGATATCACCGCAGTATCGCCTCGCCACAATATTTTATTTGTAGAAAAAAATCATTATTCAAACTTGCGTGTTTGTTAACAAACCCTAATGCAGATTATTATGTTTCATACGGGATGTCATAACAGAAGTTTCTGCCAAACAGGAACATTTTGTGCAAGCTATACATTTGATTGAAAGCGTTCTACTATGAGTATATCTAGAGTCTATAGGTACTTACGGAAAACTTTTTTGTAAGATGCATCGCAGTAATATAAGCCACATCCCACTGAGACTTTGTCTGAGTCAGAAAGACTTTGTGTCGGGCTGAAAGCAGAGTACAAATGCAGTTGTAAGCATCTTCCTCCTGAAATATTCAACAAAACATTTACTCTTCATTGCACACACAGCCAGTAATTACTAATTACTTTCGGAATTTCTAATGAGTAATTAGGTGTTGGTAAAAGATTATTACCGGTATGAAATGAAGAAATAATGAAGCAACGGGAAGAAGCAGGGGGCAGTAAGTTATTTCTGGGTATGCATATCCTATCACACAAGTTATTCTTTTGCTTCGAGCCATCCCTTCCGAGGACAATGCGTAAAATAGTCTGTTCTGTGGATCTGTAAATCCCGGAAGAGCCAGATCCTCCTTTGGACCAGCCTTGGATTCTGTAAAACGTACAGTAATTACCAATATGAGAACGTGTGCGTACATAATAAGTGTTATAAATGAGCACCACCCACTACGTGATCCCTATCAGCATAAATATTGAACTCTCGCTTGTGGAGGTGGGTGGGTGGATGGTTGTGCGCTTGTAGTTGGTATTTTTTAAAATTTGATATGCTTTGTCGAGAGAATATTATTTTAGTTCACTTCACCGTCGATTTGTTTGGTTTACCATGTCTCATTTAATCATCAACAACGCTCGGTTTGCAAAAACTGACCTTGCTCGGTGCCATAAAGCTGCGTTGCAGTGTCCCAATAAAATCCCTCTAAGCTGCTCCGATTAGTCTCATGAATGGAGTCAAGCAATGGCCACAAGCGAGATCGAATTTCCTCTTTGAGATCCCAATCGTTGTCCCTAACACTAAACTTTGTCTCCTTGATTTTGCCTGCATTCACGAGCTCCCTCAGATCTTCGTAGGTCGCTTTTTTCTTCTTGGTGCCTACGGTTAGCAACTCAGATGTTGATGGTCTTCGACCGTCATGTTGGTCGAAGTTTAGCCCCTTGGTCTCCACCCAAGTCTGTAGACCTGGATGCATTGGGACAACGCTTTTCCGACGATTCTTGCGACGCTCCGCAACTTCCGCGCCCAATTCTGTATCGCTGTCTGGAAAATTTATAATTCATGTTTAGTGTAACTATTTTGAAATTAGGCGATTCTGATATATTTTTGTACACTTGACAATGTTTCAATTTTTTGTTTTTAATTAGAGAAATGAAAAGGCTTTACAAGTATTCTGCAGAACCGTAATAAAATCATTGTTGCAGTAAACATCAAACAACTGCAGCGCAAATGGGTCCGTGGAGTACGCCTTCAAAATTCTCCAACCAAACATGTTGTAGTTGAAATAGGGAATACTGATCTTTCAATATATTGATAGATTTTCATTGAGTTTACCATCCTCCACCACGAAATATATAGATTTGCGAAAAAGTACAACGAAAGGAAACCGCTTCCCACACTCTTTATCACATAATTACTATTTTACTGTAAACATAGCCGTTGCATTTAAAACATCGATATACACCAAACCTTAATTAGGCAATAATTATTCTCGGAAAGCCAAATGTTATTAGTAATTGGTTTGAAAAAAAAACTGTAGATTACGCAAACAACACCATTGCGCATTGTATTGTAAGTCCAAGTCAAAAGTAGTTTCATACTAAAATGTAGCATAATTTCTTCTTCTTTTTGTGACATGCTGGATGGTCCCGGTAAATCAGGAAACTCTTGGATACAGTCATTTGAAACATTTGTACTTCATCACTTAAAACTTTACGTTTTCTATCAATTGATACGTTCGGCATTTTTATCTGTTCCAGCTGTGTAGCAGTGGCTCTGTAATTAAGTACTTTGCTTGAGATCTAAAGTGTGAAAAATTGTATCACGTGAAAACAACAGTCAGTGCACCAAGGATAAGTATAAAAATGCTAAGTGCAAACAGTATTTAGTACATTTACATTGCGAAGCTCATAATGTGTGAATCATTATTGCTATCTAAATGTTTCGGGGATCAAAGTATTGGTAGACCAATAATAATATTACGCTTGAATGAGTTTTAAATTTAAAACGTTCTAAACAAGTTGTAGAGCTTTAGTGCGTTAAGAGATAGAAAAGTTACATAAACTTAAAAATAGAAGATGATGTAATGTAAATAAATATGTAAAGACATCGACACATGGCACACATTACGCTGATATTTCCCGTGCCAGCCTCTCTAGACAATAGACAACCTTATGATCGATAAGAGAGATGATACGTGTGTCTGGTTTCATAACTCCTGTCAAATGCCAAATGCATTAGAAAGCTGGATCGTATTCAAATAAGACTGCTTTAGTGTGAAAAACGAAAGTTAACATATATCTGCTAATTAAATGATGGATCTAGCACTGAATGATTTAGAAAATTCAATGAGTCCTGTCCATTCTACGAAAAAACTACAGAACTACGCGTCCAAGTCCAATGGTCTCCTTTTATTTTCAACGAACTAGAGTATTTTCATCTGCTACGACTCAAAATACGTCGATCTATCATTTGTATGCATCAGCATCAGAACCAAACCAAAGACACAGTCATAATTTCAACGTTTGGAGATTTTAGAAAATTGATAAACAGCAGAAAAATTTGTAGTAGCGCATCGGAATTATATGTAAACACTGCACTGTAAACATCACCATGAGAAACACTATTTCATCTAATGACGCGGCTGTTGTTACTGACATTCAATCGAGTTAAACAGATTTATGCATACGTCATCCTTGACGACGATTGACAATGTATTTACACTTATGCCAAGAATAGAATGTGGGTTCATTGTTAATAGTTTTAAATAATAGTTTACATAGAGATATAAAGGAGTGGATGAACCCGTTGAAACCCGATTCCAGCATAATTTACCAATTTTTTTTTGTTTGTAGAAAATGTGACCTATAATGAAACAGTACGGTTGCTTTATAATAGGAACACATATTAGAATGTGCAATTAGCACATACAATAAATGCGTTTTTAGCATATATTTAACAGTACCAAAATAATACGTAGAATCGTTTCAAACTCTATATTTCATTGTGATCGTGATGGTATACGATTGGAGGGCTCTTGTTTGTTTTACAAGATTATTAAAATGCGTGCTTTACACGAGGTCATTCATTTGATGTATAGTAAAATACATAGGATTACGAACTCCACAAAAATACAAAATGCGAAAAAATGTCATTGATAACTTTCCCTAGCCAATTTTATCTGCATTCAGCAGCTAATTGTCAATACATTTATGAGATTTTTATGCCACATGCTATGACAACTATAATCTAGTTATTTCTGCTTCCTTTGTTGATGAATCTATCATTTCTTGCATAATTGCCAGACGTAAACCATATCCTTAAACGTTCCAAAATACATAATCCGATTTTAATTATTCATACAACGCTGGAATTTGCCACATTATCACTGGCCAACTCGGAACTTGCCTTTTATGACAAGTCGTTTTAATGTCCTCTCTCATGTTCAATCTTATATGATAAAATGAAATACGAATAATTCCTCAACGTGCACAAGCCACAAGGTATATCATCTTTGCAATGTGTACCAAGTACCAACGCAATTTCAGCAATAGTCTGACAATGCCATTTGGCGTCATGCCGTGAATTATTAGCTATTCCTATGCGCAAAATTGGCAATACATTTTTGGTCACCAGAAGTGAATTTACTACTGACTACTGACGTCTTTCTTATAAAGGTGGCTTTTGGCTTATTTCACTTTCTTATTTAGTAGTCACGCAAAATTACAATTTAAATGTACTAGTTTGTTGTTGTCATTTTTATTAGCAGCATCCACAAAAAATTAGGTTGTATCACATCACAAAAAGTTTGTGTGAATCACTTAAAATGATAACTGATTTTTTCCAGACTTTCTCAGCTCTCTTGTTGAATAAATTTGCAAACACATTACACGTTATTATAGGTGATATTTTGTATTTTTGTGTGAGCAAATTGCAATCGCTATTTTGTACTAATTACATGCATATGTATATATCACACAACGAAATCGGAAGAAAAGAAATACAAAAAAGGAAATCATGTCTTCTTTATTTCAATGTAGGCATGATTTATCTAAGATTAATTAGCAAGTTAATAGCAATAACATTAACAAAACCACACATAATAACTTCATTTTCACAAGTCTTCAGACACTTTGACGAGACACATTTTATCTAACAATAATCGGAACCTGGTGGCAACTCTAAATTTTAAATAACAGCCATGTTTTTAAATGAATTCAGAACTGGAAAATGCTGCCCAATTCTATCGCTGCACATCAAGTAAAATTACTAATGTTCATTGTGTACTGGCTTGGCTGGCTGGCACTGTGAATCATCTGATCTAACTTTTCACTAGGTATTTGGGACAAGGGTTTGTTTCACATTACGTCCTGGTCGATACAATAATATCTAATATTTATTGCGACTATTACTGTAAATAAGTCCGATCATCGCACCATAATTTCACTGTTAAAAGGTTAGAGGTTTATGTTGAATGGGGCTATAATAGCTCTCGCATTGTAGTATGCATCAATGATGTAAAAATAATGAATAATAATGATAATGATACACATTCCTACAATGTGCATTGGCACATGGCATTCACCACTTACCACACTATTATTATATGCATATTATACTTATGCCTACACGTAAACACAGAATTGTGTATTTGTGTATAACTTCTGTTAAGACTAAAACAGCATTCTGACCTTCAACCTATTTCTTTTGTTTCGTTAAACTGGCAAAGCTATTAGGTTTATGGTATCCTATTCCTACCACGTTGACTGTGCTGTGCTTATACATAAATTAAGACGCTGAACTGAAAGTAAGGCACACCGGTGGTGCTAAGCTACGCAAGTGTGGAAGTTGTAACTTTACTATGTTGACGATGAGCAATGAAAAATAATACCTGTCTGTCTAATACTGCGATGTGGTGATGAAAAATTTAAAACGTGTTTGCAATGCGATGAAATGATGAATGGTGAAGTAAGGCTCGACATTACAATACAAATCTAAAGAGAGTTTACGGTGGCAGACTGCACGCATTGTCATCAATTTTATAAACAGTCATTATGGCGTTATATTACTATCTTCTTGCTTGGGACTCTTGGGAGTGTCAGCTTCACCAAAATAATTCTACGTCGGTAATAATGCAAAATAAGTCGGAATGTTGTGGTGCAGACAATTGTTATGTACACTTTGAGAGTGTAAACCCTTACTACAATGTTACTTACGTATTGCGGTGACGAACGCATAAATGAGTGTCACTTTTCGTTTTGTGCGCTGTGTACTGTAGGCACGATTGTTACATGCATTCATGTTACTAAATTGTTAAAACAATAAATGCTGACGATAAGTAAAGAGAGCTATGGGAAACGGAAATGCGAAAAAATTTCTTTGTGGTATTTGCGCTCTCAAGCGTATTATAATGCACTCTGAATTTACGCTTTTACGTGCTGGTAAATAAGAATGCATAAGCGCAGCAACAGACAAAGTAATGCTTTCAAGCATTTAATGCGTGTATGCGTGTTCAACTCCATTTACATTAACAATGTTCCAATCCCCTCATCATTTTACGCTCGGGAATCCGGAATCCATTAATGCGATGCTTGCTATATAAACTTGTAGTCACAACAGCAAATACAAGTTTCACATAATGAGGATTTTTCATATGTGGTATCATCTCATATCCAGTCAGTTTAACAACTCTTTGCAATAAGTTCATAGCGCAAGCGTAGCACAATTTAAAATTCATGAGACGTTGTGCTTAGCAGTTTGGTAAAGCGTTAGTGAATCTGGCATTGGATCAACCACAATAAGCTGTAACCGTAATGAAGGAAATCATTGTAACCGTAACGCTGCACTATGTCACTTAGTACACCCTGTCCAGCAACATAATAAAAATAGTGGTAGTGCACCAAAACATTAATACCTATCTATAGATGTATTATGTATTATAACAGCTAACATATTTCATTTTATAACGGGTAATATGCAAGTGGGTCAAGAAAAAAGCCATGCACACGTACACGCTCCTATATGTCGTCAACTATGAGATAGGTGGTCCTCTTCACCATTATCTTAACCCCGTGCCTTCTTCATTTTTAATATTCGACTTGGTTTTCCCATTTAAAATTTCGATTACAAAGGAGCAATCTTAATTTGAAAATTCTGTTAAGAAATTGAGAAACTGATGAGGAAACTACATAGCAACGGTCCCGTTGAAACGTTACTCTTCATACAATTACCAGGTTGGATTAAAGTTTTAAAATTCTGGTATGTCAGAGGTTACTAATATTTATGAGATTTTCTACGCGGATAAATTGCAGGTAGATTAAAAATGTCATTGTCATTTAGCAGAATTTCGTAAAAGCTGTATTGTATTGCTACTAGCAAGTGAAATATTGGAAAGCTGCATTTACCACCATTGCATGGGGTTGTAGTTGCCGCTTTTCCCTCTAGCGTTCTATATACAGAGTTTAAAGTAATGTAGTATTATAAATTTAAAATAGTTTGAGTGGTGTGAATTTAAAAGGTGACTATTATACTATGGAGATCGGTGTACTGTTGTGTGTACAGACACAGTACATATACACACAGAGTGTTGGTGCCCTACCCATCTCCTTCAGTGTCTATAATCTATATACTCAATAGGCAAAATTTTTCTCCTCGTGGTCGTGATCACTAAGTTTCTTCTCCACGTAAGTATCCAATAACGTCATTTGAAAGGTAATTAACTGAGATGTGATTATATAGTTGTAAAATTTCAAATTTGAATTAATCTGATTATTGTTTAACCTCAAAGGTCAAACTAAAGTTTACAACAATAAATATTTGAACCACTAGATGTGAAAAAGCCAAATCAAAGGGTGTATGTGTATGTGGCCAATGTTATCAAAATGTTAAGTAAATGCAATCAATAGATATCTAAATTGTAAAGAAAGATTGTTTCAACTTATCACTTATCAAGATTGTACTTTTTAACAAAGGAAAACTGCTACCTGGGTGGTAATTTGTGTTGTATTGCTGCGCTAAAAGGCGATACAGATTTGACATAGTAAATGTGGAGAATATTCATATTTTTCGATGTTTCATGTAAATTATTTCTTTACGGCACTTTTTACAACATTGAATACAGATATCAATTTTGTTTGCAAATGTCATCTCTATCATTTCTAACGTTGGTAAGANTAAAACATGGTCAAAACATTCAAAATGTGAATATTTTTTGTTGTTGTGATTCACGAAGACTTTTAGTTTCAAAACAATCATGAACTATTATTCACTCATTAGTCATTTAACCACAATTAAAAAGAGTGTAGCTGGGTTTCATATATTATACGGCAAAATTATAATTTAACATCGACGTACAAAATGGGTTTGAAAATGAGCTGTGTTTTCCGTGTAAAGCTCTCGACTTGTAATCTTGTTAATATGTCTTGGCTATCTTTGTTTTTGTGACTATGAAGACACGGGAAAAACTAGTATTGGCATATTTATCACTTACTCATTATTATACCTAGTCCAAGCCAGAGCGTGTTTAATCTGGCTAGAATATAGAAGGTGGTAAACAGGTATGCTAATGTTAAATTAGTAAATTCAATGAAGTAAAGTGATTAACAGGGAGAAACGAAAAGATTCATTACCCTTTAAATGTATTCTTATTGATTATTGACTAGAGTACTGCGTCGTAGATTCTCCAATTCTATTGTGCACTATTATTATTGTAGTTCGTTCCCGCCGGTCATATATACAAAACGACATTGAATTTTCATGTTAAGCTTATATCAATTTTTACAGAATGACTTGTTGAGATCTTGCGTTGCAACTAAATTGGTACATTACATTATCATTCTGAAGCATCGTCATTTGTCTGTATCCACTCTATACCGATGTTGGCTAACGTTATCGATAATAAACAGCTTGTAAAAATGTTACATGACCGACGCAATTATGTACTTAATCAGAGACTCAAAATTGTATGAGGTTACTTGACTTGACTTGAGTAGTACAAGTTGAGAAACAACTGGAGAACTCTTTATTACGTATTCCAACCCCAAGAGCGATGGCAGAGTGGTGACATTGTATTTTCCTGCTACTCCAAACGGTGTGATGGTACGATAGTATATGAAATGAATAAAATATACATATCTATAAACTTATGCAAGTGGGTACTCATCATCATCATGATAAGTTCAAGATAGTGGAATATGATAAAAGTTAGTGTTAGTAGTACAGCTGCACAGCACAAAGAATTGCTGAGCTGCCTGCATCACTGAAAAATGCTGAAAATTGTTCCAGACATTACCATGCCATCCATAAGTTGTATACTATGATGACACAAATGAAATCCTACACAAAGACATTGAAGTTATGAGCTTTTTTCAGATCGTTTTTACTTGCTCTTGATAAGAAGGGTGTGGAGATGGAGTTGCTGCGGCCGTCTTGCATGAATACTTGTTATACTCAGTAAAGTGGCTTTTAATCGATTGCTTTGTAAAGATAGACCTTCACTGAAGCTAAAATCTTAAATATTTTGCTTGCCAACAAAAAGTAAATCTTACTTTGTATCTTACAAATATTTCATTCAAAGATTTTTTTGTATTTTCGTGTAAAGCCGAACTTTCGCCGTTTCGTTGTATTATATTACATTTCCAAAACATTGAACATTTGAACATTGTCCTCCGTACACAAACAGGAATATTATTATTACGGCTACGCACTGATAAGGAAAATAATATATATATATAGGGAAAATCTTTGTCATGCAGAACA
>JAHZNE010001066.1:0-11491 GCA_027744055.1 Callyntrura sp. NNG-2020 | reverse complement strand
CACACCATGTACTATGTTTTATATTTACCATATCAAGTACATTCCTATATAGGAGAACTATTCCCCACATTAAATTCATTCATGGTATTTAACATGCTACAGTCAAATTAAATTGAAGATATTGCTGTTCCAAGTAAACATTCATTTACTGGAACATTTATTAGTTAGTAGTTAGTAATAGTATGGATGTAAGATGTACTGTAATGACAGTTGTTGCATTACAAGCAAAGCTAATCTGAATCGCACAAAATGCACAGAATAGACATCTACTTTTGACATTCAAGTAATGTCAAAGAGTTTTTTTCCTCGAACGAGATGTATAATTTTGTGATTTTTGGAGATAAACTGTGAACAGTAAAGTAGTATGCATGTATATAGTAAACCATTTTGAGAAGACACAAACTACTACAGAGAATTGGTAATGTACATTTAATGCACATTTGTACATGCATTGCAAATCATGTAGCGTAAGCTGAACCGATAAGTTCATTGAACTGATAATGTTATAACGTAAGTGAAAGTATTTCGCCCAGTAATGATTACGGTAGTCTGTCTGTCCGTTTATACAACTGGATGCAGCATGTATTTGTATTTCCACTGCTGTAGAAATTGTTATCTCTGTAATTATGCTTAATTTACCTGAGAACATCGAACATGCTCCTTTCCCTTCTTTACAGCTAATTAGCATTCCAGTAGTAATGGGAATCGTGCATGTGCTGTTGCAGTGGCCCCAAAAATTGTTGGAAATGCAATATTTATACATTTAGTTTGTAATGAATCTGTTATGCAGTGTGCAGTGTGCATGAATAGTACATATAAGTAAATAGAACAATTAACACAAGTAAAAAATGTTTGTGTCATATTGTTGGGGTTTATAAGATAATATATGCTTGCTTATTTGAACAACACATAAAAAGGCGACTTGTATGCTTTATACAAACAAGACCACTTGTACAGAGCACTGTTATACCGAAGCGTAATAAAATGTGTTGGTAGGCTCTTAACAAGTGGCATTAGTTTTCTGGATTATAAACAGAAAAGAACCGTGAACTTATTATACACTTACTTACTTTTAGTTTTTTCTTCCTGTTCTTTTTTTGCTGCGTTCATTGCACACTCTCACTCAGTAGTAATAGCAGTGGTGAATGGAAAAGAAAGTTGAAACAGAAAGAATCACTTGCTAACTTTCATTTTCATCCGTTTTCCCGACATGAGAATAACTTGCCGTTTACTTCATGCTTGACTCTCTTTCAGCTACACCACAATACAACGCCACACTACTATACTCCACCATATCCTTTTCTCTCAAGGGTACCGCTACTGCTGAAGATACTTACTCCTATGTATTGTAGTGTCTTTGGTCCCTTTATTTGAGAATAGAGTTTACTTCAACTTTTTTTTACGTCACTACTACTATATACTTGAACTTCTTGCCCCACTCCTATTGGGTCTTTCGTGAACAACTTTGAAGCAAGAAAAGTATAGTAAACTTCGAGTATTAGACAAACATCTGCAACTTCTTCAAACGGATTTCATAGGCTTTTTTCTCAGTATAGAAAGAGCTTGTACCATATGCTGTTAACTTTCTAAAGTCTCCTAACCGCGGTGTTTGAGCTTTCATTTAGAACAAGCACAGGCACGATGTACGACACGTTTACTCGTTCTGATATCATTTTCTAGGTAAATTTCCTGGTAAGAGTATGTATGGTGAAAGCATTTCCTGTTGATGGCGAGAACGAATTTGAAAAGTAAGCCATGCAAATTAGTGGATTCATTAGTAGTCGTTTGCATTTTGTCAAAAAAGAGTAGGAGTAGTTGAATAAGGTAACACGTGATGTTTTAAAAAATTGACTTTTTGTCAAGATGTTGTTGTACATGTACATATTCATGATGTACACTGTTATATGGAGGCTACAACACTATAGAGAAATTCTCTGCAACCGCAGTTCTGTAGATACACAAGGAAATTTTGTGGATGAACGCGGAAAAGCTCGGTGGTCTGCATGTTCATACTGTAAACTGTAACCTGAATTTCTAGAACGACCGATATTGTTGTTTGTTTGCAAGTTTACTTTTGTAAACAAGACGTTTCATACTAGAGCGTAGCGTGGAGAATAGTAAGTGCTGTTTCATGGCATTGCTTACTAGGTAAAATAACGTTGGTTTGGGTGAAAAGAAAGCGTTTTCGTGATTTTATATTTGTAATGGAAATAAAATTACAGTTTGTCTAGAAACCAAACTAAGAACGCGGATAATTATTGAAGTGTAACCAGTGAAAAAAAAACCACAGTGCGTAGTAAAGCTTGTTGTACTGTGTACAAGTAAATAGCGCGACGAAGGCAAATGTGAAAGCGAAAATAGTGAAATTCATAAACTTGTGTTGTGCAAAACATGTACCAAATGCACAATATGCGCTTATGATGACTTAACAGAAACCTTATACATGTCACTAATAACGGAGGATAAATCAAAAGACGAGACAATGCGTATTGAAATTCAGTCTCACCAATTACTTAGTTCTTGCTCCTCACAGTTTATAAGGTCTAGGTTCTATGCCGAAATGAATGTTTGTCCTTTGAGGAAACTAACACATTGGGATAAATTCTGGGAATCACTGAAAAACAAGCCATGTAAATTTGCACTTCAATTTTAGAATATACAAACCAACCCAAGGATGCTATATATACAATATATACCAATGTATATAATGCATACCAATCAACTTGCTAAGTAGCCTTTCGTTAATGTTTTCCGAATGAGCAACAATACAAAAGTGAGTTGTATATTGAGCTTCATTTAATTTAAATACATACCTCAGCAAGAAAATTCATTCGTTGTTTTCCTCTTGGTTCTTTCATCTTGCTTCACCTTTCTCCTAATATGTATTTGAGCAAGTAAGTTTTAATGGAAAAATCTCTTAAAGTTTCAATTCAAATCGGATGTTACAGTATACAGGATACTTTTCCTTTGGATCTAACAACAGTTTTCTTGGACCTTGATGGAATACCTATTTGGGTCTTACGACCACTACCATGTTTTTAGATACTATAAGCTTCTTTGTCGTGGAAGCTTTAAATGATGATAACTCTTCAGCAAAAATATAATTTTGTTGTCACTAATAAGTGTGGCTGTTAGACCATGGAGTGACATTGATGAGAGCTTATCAGATATATAGAAGATCCCCTAATGGGTTGTTTTATGAAACGAGAAGGACAGCTCCTGTAAGAGTGATTTGATTTACATTAATACTTCACTTTATAATGTGCTGCTTTTCAACTATCTGGACATTTTTTCGGAGAATTTTCAATTATGTAGATTAAATTATTCTCCATGAAACCTTCGTATAATTCTTTCAAAATAAATCCCTTAATGTAACCTCAGGGTCAGATTGGCAGGGTCACCTTAAATTACTAGTATAACTTTTGAACATACACAACTTCAATTTTATTCGAATTTAGTACAAAAGTACCTCAGAAAGCGTTTATCTCCAAAGCAGAAGGACAAATGAAGTATGTTTTCATTTACAAAAGTAACAGATGAATTTGCTGTTGGCTGTCAATGTCAATGGTCCCATTTTATTCCAGCTTTATTTGCTGATGTACTAATATGCACCGTGACTGTGAAACTGGATAAAAGTAAAATGTTTGTGCAATGAGCAAAACATGAGCATGCATGATATAAGAGAGAACTGTCCAAGTTGTCGAAGGAAACGGAATCTATCATTACAATATTCATAATCATACATATACTACACGATATTACACGTTGGTATGCACTATTGAATTCGTGGCTTAGTCTAGTTCTATCTCACACTGTGATTTTATTCTAGCGTTGTACTTCATTAGTTGAGCATCTCTTTGCTTGCTGAAGCATACTGAATGCAACAATTGCTTTAATAACAGCATAGAAGTAATGGCGTACAAATTAATTTTATTTCCTGTGTAAATGTTCCTTTCTATTTCGTGTGCTAACGAAACTAATCACTGGGTATCATCGATGGAAGCAAAGAGCAGTGAATATGAAATGGGAAAATAACTTAGTCATTTAAATGATATATTTCTTGGAACTGGAAGCATAGCAAAATAAAGTGCAAATTATCTATATAAGCAGCATAGCATGTACGGCAGTTTGATGAAGATCAAGTGCATGTTTTGTACAAGGATATTCTATACGGAAAGATATTGGGAAAATCTTTTTAGCCGGCTGTGGCCAACTTTTAAATTTTGAACAAAGGTTGAATGTTGTTAGCGATTAGTAAAATAGTATTTTGGATGCATATCACACATCATATTACCACAGCATTATGAATGAGATATTTATTTTTATGTTTGCGAAGCGTCGATGTTTTCATTTTCAAAGACATTTAAGGTTGAGTATCATTTCAGTAAATCCTACGTTGGCATTGATGTCGGAAGAGACACTTGCTTACATTAAGTACTTTCAGATAGATCAGCGCTTTAGAACGAAAATCTTTTCAATTTGAAATTCCGAATTTTCTCTGTTCATTTAAGCTTTGAAGCAATGTCCAATTACTGAAGAGAATTACCTACGTTATTTAATGTTGAACCTTCCGGTACTGGTTTTTGTTCACTTTATCGATGGCTCAAATCTTTTCAATTTGAAATTCCGAATTTTCTCTGTTCATTTAAGCTTTGAAGCAATGTCCAATTACTGAAGAGAATTACCTACGTTATTTAATGTTGAACCTTCCGGTACTGGTTTTTCTTCACTTTATCGATGACTTTTGAGCTTTATCATAAACGTTTCTTCTTTCCAAAACAATGAAACATAAGCATACTGTGTTTCACAAGTTATGCGTTGCGTAGGTATACTCAAGTCTATTGCAATCATTAATAGTAGAGTATGATATAAGTGCAACTTGAATTGAATACGTGTTTATGGTACTGCATACCAGGAAATTTCTTTGTGAAACTTAAAAAAGCACATGCCTACATGAGTACTTTTACCATAGAACTATTACGACTACTACTACTGCACTACACATCAAGGCAACAAAATACGCAAGCAGTGAGACAACTCTAAACTCAACAGAAAGAGTATGTGAGACGAAAGAGACGAAAACATTCCAAATCGTGATCCGGAATAAATTATTCACGCAATAAGGCAACTCGACTTTGTACGGAATAACGTTAGAAATTCTTCCTTTCCTCATACTTTTTAACTTATTGTATAATAATGGTATAATAGGTAAAAAAAACCAGTCCGACATTTTCAAACGTTTACACACAGTATACAGCGAACAAAGTCTCGGCAAGTTGAGCTCGGTATTCATACTAACGATAAGAGAAAAGAGACACTGCTGCGTTGTGTGCTTTGTGCCGTACATTTGCTCTTGGAACACACCGTCGCATTGTGTTTATAGAAAACTCAGAAAAATACCAGCAATCGGAAGAAAGCTTGCATACTTACTAGTTGAGGACGGGGTGAAACCATCAAATCAAATTTCACTCAAACTTAAGGTAGTCCTGATTTTGTTAATGGTATGTCCCTCAGATTGTTTTACTTTTCTTAATTTACTACCATTGCACTATTGACCAACACCGAGCGAGATCGCTTGATGGAACGATTGATGACTTCCATTATTGCAAATTTCTTGAAACATTGGGTCCGATATTGAATTAAAATCTACGATGACGATTTACGCTGGATTTACGTCATCATCATAAATTATTCAACTAGAGCCGTTGTATATTTTTAAATATATGCTTGAAGTATGATACGAACATTGTACCGTTACATCATAATTATAGTGTATATAATTTATTACAATCATGTCGTCTAATCCTCGTTAAATTTTAGAAATGGAAAGATATTATAACAGGATCGGGAGAGTGTTTGTGTTAAGTGTTCCAAAAGGTCAAACATAACATTTTGTCCCTTTAATAACCACAACACTGGTTGGTGAAACGTGAGCATTTGCTAGGCAAAAGTACAAATTTTGCGTGTACCTGTGCTGTAACATGGTTCACTAAAGACCTTCACAGGGAAACGATAATTATTCAATAAATATTTGAAGGATACATTGCACAATCAACAGTAGTATATGTAATAATTGAGCAACTATTGTGACACCCCTATCCTATTGCTGATGCTTGACTAATGAAAAACAACTTGTGTGACACAATATTATTATGGAATCCCAATTGTATCATTCTCTATTCTATCCAAATTGGCTGTATTTATTATATTTGAAAACATACTCCTTAATCAGTGCAACGTAATAATGTTTCAATCTAATATCTCACCTCTCTGGTGCAGCGTTCGTGGCAAGTTCTTAGTGAACATTTTCTTTCCCTTGGATACAATCAATTGATAGCCATAATTTGTAATGTATGATCAGAGAGATACGAGCCCATATATTACTTTATTCGTCGTAGTGTATGATGGCTCTTACCAGCAAAAGTGGTTAACTTTCTATCAGTGCGGCACCAGAGGGAAAATGAACTTCACAGGGTTAAAGTTTAAAGTATACGTATCGTATAGTGATAGTTTTCTTTCTCTATTTTCTCTTTTCTACATACGTTGGTATTTCCATTGCATATTGTTGCGTCGGACATACCACTCATTTACAACCAGGAAGACAACAAAAAGTACACAGAATATATGTGACTGGACAACAACGCAGCACCACCAAGGTCGACCGTCAAAATTTTGGCTGAATTAGTTTGATCTGATTAAAGTATATTTAGTGTTTTATTTGGTTCTTTCAGTTTTTCATTTGCGCGGAATTTACACAATTGGAAGAAAATTGTAGATAAGCATTTAATCTTCCAAACATTTGCACTTGGATAAAGTTTAACGTAATTGCTTTAACTTCATGTCAGAATCAATATTTTGGCCAGTGAGAACCTCAGCTCAGGTACAACTGACATGCTAACTAGCTAACGTGTCAGTGAAAATTAGGCAATTTCCTACTGTATTTTACATGAGAGAAAGTATTAGAGTTAGTGTATTTTTTATTGTTATTCCCTTCTTAATGATGAAATCATTTTTACACATTTCTACTACTCCAAAAACATGGCGTTTTTTAAACTGGGTTCATTAATCGATTCTCGAATCTTATCAATGATATGGCATGGATATGACCAAAAAATGAATCCAGACAGGGCAGTTACACCCCTATGGCGACAAAAAATCTCATACATTTTAAATGTGATGGGAAAAGATAATCCATACCATTACCATTACCTCGTTACCTGAGGAACCTATTCTTTAGCATTACGAAAGTCTGTCATTACCACTGGTCTTTGGAGTTTGATTTTAGCACAGCGCTCATGTTCATCAACGGATCGTATTAAACTGTTGAGAGTCTACTATAGTTGTATTAAAGTGTACGAAATAACTAACTTTTTAGGTTTCCTCCGCCTGTAAAATGATATGAAATACATGTGAATAGATTGTGTTTGTATGCGTAGCATTTCTAATTTCCCATGCACTCTCATTTTTCAACATTCACCAATAGCACAAGGTGCAACCAAAGATGTAGTTTTACGAATACACTAAGCAGTCTTTCGTTAAGGGTACACGTTACGGGCTTGTATTTATCAACACATAAATACAAGCAAGCGTTGTTTAATGAGAAGGCATATGGTTTTTTAATTCAAATTTTTAATTAAAGAGGAACCCCGGAAAAAATCTTTGTATATTTATTGCAGCTGTGCAGTTCACTGGATATGCTTTAAATAAGGACCCAATTTCATAAAAACGTTATTTTTTCCAAATCGCTTTGTGAAATAGGCTTCTGACAGGTTGACATTTTGAATTTTTTCAAGTAGTCACTGTTGGTTATCCATATATTTAAATAAACAAATGGGGTCAAGGAATCTTCGACAAAAACGGTTTTATTGGCTTCTTGTTGTTTTTCCCATGTTTTTGCACCACGTACAGTGTACGACGAATAAAGTATGGGCTCGTATCTCTCTGCGTACAGAGCTTCTTAAAAACAACTTACTTTGCAAAATAGTGATATAATATAAATTAATTTTAAAATTCGAAGTACAATTAAAAAGGAAGTTAACTAGAATAGTAACAGAAAACAAACTACCATGCACAGTAAAATTTACAAGTTTTTTTTAGATTTAGGACAATTAGTAAACTGGATGATTTTGCAACGAGACTCTTTAAGTAATGTAAGTATAGATGAGTTTTGTAGCAATATACAAATATGAGTAATAAGACAAAATTTGTGTTGGATTAGGATTTAAAATTACATTTTCTCCAGGCCATGTATAAAGTGTTCATTAGCTACTCGCCTGCTACACTTTTAACTTAAACTCTGATCTAAAATTATTACTGCGAGAGTTACCAACAGTTTTCGTAGTTGGTTTCCCACCCGAGTACTCCACATTTGTGTTTTGAGAGTAATATAAGATTATTTCCATATGCGAGTTTAGTTTATGTAAGCAAAAATACAACTATAACACAGAATTAAATTGCTTAAGACTTTGTAGAAATGGACTCCATACTCCTTTCCATCAACATATTTATGCAACGACATGATGGGTGCTTCCATGCTTTCTATAGAACACTGAACTACTTTACAAGTTCCTTTAACAGTAATATTACGTGACAGAATACGGATTAGTTTTTTTTAAAATACAGATATAAATATAAAATACAGAAATCGAATACAAAATATAAGGTAAACAGTATAGGCCAATGTTGGAAGTGTATCCAAATTTGCTTCAATTTTACACAAAAAATTCATGCTGCCCTAATAAGTAATTTTAGCTCACCTCATTTTAACTCGATCAGAATGGTTAACCCATATGATCCTCGAAGGGCTTTTCATCTTCTACCGCACCACTGCACAGTTTATAAAATCATACCTACTCTACTACAGAGCTCAGAGCATTCGGATACAACGAGTCATATGAGCAAGTGTTATACTGAAACATAATGAAATATCTTTCTAGTTACTCCATGTGGCCACTTTATTAGTACATAGTAACTTAATATATTCATTAAGTGAAAGGAGAGGAAACCACTACTGGTATAAGATGATTAAACACAAATCCTTGTCATTAGGTAGAAGTTAGTACTACATGTTCTCGTTAGATTTTACAATATTATTACACGGAGATTTTGTTGTTGTACTAAGAAAATATTTTTGCGGTATTCCTACATGCTTTTACTCATCCATCTTGTTCTTTCTTTTCCGTTGGGCAAATTTTACCGCATCTTATTAGATGACAGAAGCAGTTTTTTTTACTACAAATGTCGAGTTTTATTATTCTGACAAACCGAAAGCCTTTATACTTTGCTGTTCCATGATTGGAAAAGAACTTGCAGCAATCACATACGAACGAGCATACAATTTTACAGAGGAAGGCACGAGAACGTTTTTATCGATGTTTTGTGTACAATAATTTATATTTTTTATTTCCTTACTTGTTGCTGAAACTATTTTACGGACATACTTTTTAAATCATATATTTTGGCCACTAGTGCAAATTTCTTGGGCAGCAAACAAATCTTTGTAATGTAATTAAACCGAAAAATTTTACTGACAACAACGTCACACTCCTTTTATATTTTTTTTCTCTGAAGTTACTACATACACTTGTTTTTTATGCTTATCTTCCTTTCTGACTCCCATCACATGCATTTATTCTTTTCGTTTGAAACTGAACAGAAACTCATTTTTTTCTCCCCCAAAACTGCGGTTTCTCTATTTGGTAACGGATGTCCTGATGAAATGTTTTTCTTCTTCCTTTTTTGAAAAATCAGTTTACTCCCATAAAGCTTGTGTCAGGAAGAAATCCTGTTACTATAATTCCAGTCGCTGCACTATGTTGATACAATTTTTGTAGCATGATTTGTAGCGGCGGCAAAAATAGATTTGGTACACACTTCGTGCTATGTTCACCGTGCTAGTAAACCACTCTGCAAATTGGTTTTGCTTTTGCGTTCTATTTATTTAAGTTGTAAAAAACTTCAAATGATATTAAATTTTACAGCCCATGAACACAAAGCCAAAGAAAAAGTCTACAGGAGTCTGTAACCCTCCTTGAATATTCTCCTCTTTGCTTCTTCGTCCTTTTCTTCTCTTCTTTTTTGTTATCCTCGTTGTTGAAGTTGGAGCGGCAACAAAATTAAGTTTTCCAAACTTGTTCACTTGTGCTCCACACATCATGCTCCTTTTTGCTCCTTTTCTTCTTAAAGAAGGAACACTCGTACGCAAACTCAATTGATACACCTTTTACAACTTATTTGTTTAACGAAAGAATGAGCAAAGTTCAGTATTAAAACATCCTGTTCCCGTAAAAGGAGTTTTATACTGCCATCATCATCCACATATCATCCGCATGATGTTGATCATGTTAACTTTTAACTGTTCTCACGAAGCAGATAATATAACGCAAATACATAGTCTCACGTTATATTACAAATGGTGATGTACATAAATTTATCAATTTCCTTGTTGACTTCAAACTTAATGTATTTACTCGGTGTTACACAGAGCATGTACGCATAATAAAAGCGTCACTCATCGACAAAGCTTATATTTTGGTTATAGAATGTGTACAACTGACTGTAGGGAAATGTATAAACTTCACTTTCAACCAACAACGGCAACAACCAAGTCTGGTGAAAAGATTGTTTGCAGTCTGCAAAGATTTTTTATACAACTGCTTACCATTGTCGAGGTATACATATTCTGTGAAGAAATTACATTCATAAAAAAGACGGCATATCTAGGTTTTTGTGTTGTCGTTGAATGTACGTATATACTCTACTATATGTGCATAATGCATTATTAAGGACCTGTGGAACTAAGGCACTATATAAGAATGGACGATTGCACCGGTTCTCTGTATGTTAGTATGTCCGTTTGTCCGCGCGATAACTCTTCGAAGTTTTAGTTATGTTTTCGGCAATGGATAGATATGGGTAATATCTCCGCGAAATTCGAAGATGCGCTGTGTAGGCGTAGGCCATCCCTCGGGGAACCAAGGGAAAAGTGAGCAAAATCATAACGTGGATATGAATTTTGGATATTTTTCTTTTCAAATTGATAAACATTGGGTTATTGATCTTATACATAGAAACAAAAATAGGTTCTACAGGTCATCCCTCAGGGGTAAAATGTAGATAAAATTAGGACTATAGATCTTAAAGGAACAAAAATGGGTTTTGCAGGTCATTCCTCGTGGGTACATGTGGGGTAACGTGGGAAAAATCATGAATGAATACGGATTTTGGAATTATTTCTTTCGGAGTCAATAGAAATGGTTTAAAGCTTTTCTAAATTCGAGAAATGGTAGAATAGAATAGAAGAAGAATTGCCATTACACAGGTCCTACATAATAATTTGACTACTTTTATGTAAGCAGAAAAAGAGTGCCGCAGTGTGGCTACGGGTACTATTATTACTACAGGCAGTTTAACCGAAACATGATACATCATAACTAGGGCGTCGAAATGTAGGTTGTAACCTATTTTGTACGTTCATGCTACGGAGTTCATG
>JAHZNE010001065.1:0-41199 GCA_027744055.1 Callyntrura sp. NNG-2020 | reverse complement strand
GTTACGATGAATATAAATTTCTTTTTTTTTCACAGAAATTGAATGCGACCATGCTCGGTCAGTCAACTTTTTTGTGGAAAGTATCGTTTCCCCCAGGGCGTTTCCGTCATGTCGTTGTGACGACTGGGATCACTACGTAAAAGGAGAATGTCCATGCCCAAAAGATGAGATGGTTTTCATGGGCGAGCATTCCGGGCATACGTAAGGATACTTGAGTAAATAATTGTTACGTTTTAATATTTCTAGTGACGGTAAAATCTAGCTTTTGCTGCTCTCAGGGTACGTGGAAAATTCTATCTTTTTACTCGTGACAAAAAACCGTATGGTTTAGGAGTGCAAATGAACATAAGTTTACCGGATATTGATAAATACGATCCCGATTTTCACAACACCGGCTACCACCATCACTTGAGACCTTACCATCTCAAGAAAGAACCTGTGTCAAATGGCCCTTCCACTAACCCCTACGACGACGTTCCTATCACCCAGGAAATTCATCATGGTACTATTGTTACCTTGGACCCTGGGAATTATGAGAATACCCCAGTACAACAACTAAATGTGATTCCCTCCTATAATGTTCCCGTTCCACCAACTATGTTGTCACAGTCACCTTCCCCGGCAGTTTATTGGGAACCTCAAACAACTTACCTGATTCACGCTGGCCCTGGTAATGAATATTCTGATCGTTTGAACTACCACTCTGCCAACGACTTAGCAACCAATAATTTTAAACGGCATTCGTCCTCTGTGACGATCACTAACCCACCACTTGACACGGCAAACCAACAACGAATAAATCTTGCCAAAATAAAACCCACCAACCCACCGCCAACCGGTCGAAGTAGTTTTAGTGCACAGTTATTTAAAAAATATGCTAACGGTTCCAATGAAGTTGGTAGATTAAGTAGATTGTTGGTGTGGCCCATTAAATATTTTTGATGAAAAGATGATGCCAATGACGGTTTCTAGCATTTTCTAAATATAAACATTGTGCACATGCACATGGGTTTGTTTTCATAAATATTTATTGCTTTCATTGTTCATATTAAATATAAACAAATACATAAAAATATAAGTTGTTAATATTATGTATGCTGTATTAAACGTATTCTTTTATAACAAAGTTTTAGCAAAATAAGCAATCAAGATCAAATCCATTATCAAAGGAAAATGTCAAGAAGGAAAATCAGGGACAATCACACCATCTGATTTAAACTGATCAAAAAACGATTATTTAGGAGTTGCCTCTATAATGAAGTTACATAATTGTGATACTCTAGTTAATTTTACAAAACACAGCCCACGTGCAAAAATCAATTTAAATACATATCCAGTATTACGGCTTTCCCTACAAAAATACAGTGTTTTAAGGTCTGTCCAAATGTGTATGTTAGCAATTATAATACAAAATACAGACGTATATACTTATTGTAGATATGATAGACTCCCTATCTTTCACAGTTAGTACACTTACGGAAATAAAATTTATAATTTTTTGTCCCTATATAATTTATTATCTTGAAAAATAAATTTGTTTCTCCAATTTACTTCTGTCATAAAGTACTTCTTTTTAAAATAACAAATTATAATTTTGTATTGGTACCAAATACAATATAATATTACAAAAATAGTTGAATACAAACTTTTTGATATCGAGCCTAATAAATATGAAAAGTAAAACTTTGAAACGAATACGCCGCAAATTGAAATAAAATTCCTAACTTGACATCTTTACTTACAGTATACCTATTAAGGTGATGACTACCTAGTATATATCCATTAGCTTTAGTACATTATTAATGATGACACATTTCTAACTACCTATCTAACAAACGACAAATTACATTTAGTTTTACATGCATTTCACAAAAATTATTGCTCACAATCTCACACTTGAACACTTTTTGTACATTCCAACAGGATAAATGTGCGTTGATGTCGGCCATAGTTATTTATCTAATTTAATTAATTGCCTACGTTTTCTAAATACACTATCACTAGCGTCGCATTAGACGGGATAACCGCAAAAAATAGCATTTC
Organism: Callyntrura sp. NNG-2020; assembly: GCA_027744055.1. Lineage (NCBI taxonomy): Eukaryota > Metazoa > Arthropoda > Collembola > Entomobryomorpha > Paronellidae > Callyntrura > Callyntrura sp. NNG-2020. The sequence continues at coordinate 39,156 of JAHZNE010001065.1, read as the reverse complement.
AGTATTTCATTAAACACCACAAAAAATTCACCTTAGTACAACATACCCTATTTACAAAACAATTACTTAAATCTGATGATTATTTAATATGATGATGGGAAATATAATAGTGGACGTCTTCAATCCACTAATGGATAATGATGGTCAGTCGACAGTATGTGTGCGCTCTATTCTGATTATTTTTTTAAAATTGTCCAAGTCAAAATATTTCCATTGAGCAGAATCGTAGGTGATTGTTATTTAGATACGCTTTGTGTTATCATTTCGTCTCTAGTAAGCTCGCAACGGGAATTTTGTTTTATCTGCAGTGCCTAGTTGAAAGGGCGGATTTTCCTGTTTCCGATACCAAATTTAACTGACTGACTGAGCGCTGCAAAAGGTGGTCATCTTCCTACTGCTTCAAAACATCATTTGTCAATTGTCGATGTTGCGATACTTGTTTTCTGTTTGCGGTAAAGTAGTGATATTATGGGGAGGGTGTTGCTGTCGAGGGCGTTTCTTGAAGAGGCACCTCATCCTTCATTCTTCCAATCATGGATCGCCTCCTCATTTGTCGGTTGTCTTGCCACACAGGCATGAACACATTACAGCAGTACCAGCCAACCGTCCCAAGCGCAATAACGGCGAGGATGAGAAATATCAAAGCCCAGGCAGACATACCGATTCCTTCAGAAGCTGTTTTCAAATCCGACCGATTAAATCGTGGTAAATAAAATTTACGTTCATTTTCTGTTCATTTCACTCATTAATTGTAAGCTTACCGTAATAAGATGTGGATTCTTGAGTTTTATAATCAAACTTGCCCTCTTGGTAGTACTGTTCAAACGAGTCAAAGTCTGCGTCGTCCCTGTCTCTATCACGACCTGAAACGTTATAATTGCATTGATACGTAAAAAAGAAATAAAAATGTACCAATAATTTCGTATTTTCAGTTTCTTACGCTGGTCCTTCCTTGCGTTCTGGTGTGCTCTATACGCTGCGTATCCCGCCGCCCCACTTCCCAAAATCACGGCCGCCCCTCCACGACGAGACAGTCCCTTACTTCCCCCGGAAATCCCTCCTCTTCCAAAAGATCCTCCACGTGCTACTCCTCCAAAACCTCCTCCCCCTCGACCACCTCCTCCACCACCGCCGCCTCCTCCGCCTCCCCCTTTTCCGTCAACAAAAACGAGGCAGCTGAAGACTGTGAACAAAGACAAAGAAGAATATTATTGCTGGGGCAACGTGCAAACCAGTAAAAACCAGAACCAAGCGAGTCAACAAAAACACGTTCCTTTTCTCATTAGCTTTCAGAGACGAGCTGATGCGATGATTAATTAAGAAAAAGGTTTTGGCTACTTATCCAACTCTCATTATCGCCAATATCCAACCTATTATCTCTGCACATTAGAATTCTTACGAGTGTAGTACAGTACAACCTAACCTTAATTATGTTGGCGTAGCTGTATTCCTGAACACTTTATTTAATTAATGTCCTCTCTACTAATGCTTTGGAAAATAGTCCTTGCCTGATTAATGACGCACTTTAAACCAATCTATTTTCAATTTGGAGCAACATTATTATACTTTAGTGTAGGGTGAGTCAGTGAGTTGTCATGAGCCTGCCAAAGGGTTATTCACTTCACATCTGCAACTGAAAATATCAATTCGTAACCCAACTCACTTTAAACTACTAGCAAATGCAGGAATGCCACTAGTTCAATAGTTGATAATATATACTCTTTTGAACTATTTTTATTTAAATGAAGCCACTGCTATCCTTGAGATTAAATCAAAGAAGGTCTATTTCCTATGGGAATCCCTCCGTGCACCCTCAACCGCACACAAAGGAACAATAAAGCTGTACGTAGTAAATATTGGAACAATTAACCAAGTTTCATCACTATTACNCAATTTTCAAAGCGAATTCGTGTACCTCCGCCGCTCCAGTTTATGAACGCTCAATCCCTCTCATCTCTCCATTATATTAATTCAGTGAAGAGTCTTCCAGTGTTCTCAACCAATTGTAGTGGTAGTGACGCACTGGCCGCAACAGTAATTTGGAAAATGATATGGTGATACGAAATTATGCTGTAGAGAGAATCAGCAAGATTTTACACAATTACAGTCACCATTGAGCGTGCTGCTACCACGTATCATGTTAAATCGCATCCTGTTCGTTGTTGATACAAAAAAATACTTTCTGCGTGTAACGCTGCTGTTGTGATTTTGTCGACTGTGTGAATGAATAATGCGATAAACTCTGAAAATTTTTCTCCATGCATAAAACATCAAATGTCTTCAACTACAACCGTACGTTATGCTACTGCTAGCATGTAGGTTAAGCGTGAATTCTAAATAAAAAATAGTAATAAGCCATATTGTTACGGATTGTGTAAGGAGCAGAAAATTACTGTATAAACGGCGGGGTGAAAGTGGCGAAACCATATGAAAAAGAAAGATGCATTTTACCATCTACGTTGTTGAATAAAACATTTTATTTTTTTAGAGAATTGTGGTAACGACCAATCCGGAAAATACGGACAAGTAACCAGAGAATGTTTTAATAAAAGGATTGTTGCCCAGCTAAACTATAGAATCTGTTTTCAGTATTTCGTAATGATGACACGATATTTATCTGAGATTCTTTCTCTGGACCAACGGCACAACAAAGCTGCTCCAATGAAGTAATCGCACCCCTTCTAAAGCACAAGTAACATTTATAATGTTAAAATATAGTGCAAAACATAGCAAGATCACGTATTATCCTTCTTCATCTTCCCGGTAATCTTAATCTTAAACGTGAACTTTTATGCACCCCAATGAAATGAAACCATAGCTGCGCTGAATTATAAAACACAATGCATCGTATCATCCACGGTGATGCGATGTCGTGCCTGTACCTCATTGTATTTTCTCGTGGTGGATAAAGTTGCTTCCCTCCCGAGTTATATTCTATTGTTAATACGACAGACCAGTCAGTGTACTCATGTTATAATAGTACACGTCTGAAAGGTACCTTGCCACAAAACGAAGGAACATTAATTTTTTGTCGATCGTAGTTAGTGATTTCCTTCATTTTACCACAAAATCATGGAAAGGTACCAAAAGGAGCCACATTCAAGAGAAAAACATATCATGTTACATGTTGAACATATGCCCATCAAGTAAAAAATGTTTTGTACATCTCGCGCTCACAATCTTTACACGGAGTCAATACGAAGTATTCTAGTCACAATAATATCTCACATATCTCAAATCGCGTTGTCTACAAACTACAGCTACTTTTGACAAAGCTATGTTGTTATTGTAGCGTGAACACATAATTTATTAAGACAGTTTGTCAACAGATCAAGTTGTGCAACATGGGATGAAAGAACAGCTTTTTTTCTTGTTGACTGCTATTGGCAAACAGCAAGCTCCTCTTTGAAGCCTACTTTTAATGGGCATGGCGAGTTCATTTTAAAACAGACAATTTTGGACCACATTTTAATATCGTTCTCAACTTGTGTCTCGTCAGCCTCGTGCCAAAAAGGAAAGCTGTATTATATTGATGTTCAAAATTGTCAACATGGGATCGTAAAACGTGCCTAAAATATTGTGCATTGACCATCCTTTGTGCTACTTCTCCCTGTCATTATGTTCTTTATGGGTTCGTAAAGGAAGCTTAAATTACCATAATGTACGTACGAACGTATCCACGCATAAATACGTATCACTTTTGGGGGTACAACAGCCAACGAGTTTGATTTCATCTTCCCCGATCAAATTTCTCGTTCTCTGGTTTTCAAGAAATACGAAGCCATTTTGCGCACAGCTCGTAAAATGATTTTTTGGCAGTTGATACTTGATCCAATTATCGAATTGATTGTTTTAGAAAAACAGCGATTTCTGCCACTGAACTGCCAATGGGGGCTCCATTGAATTTTTGCCGATTGACAAACTCCACGTCTTAAAAAGTGGATACATATATGACCTTTCCATTACAAACGTAACAGGTAAACTGAAGTTATCTATAGACACGCTGTATTGTAATTTCGATACACTTTCTTTCTGTTGGTGGTGCATGCAAGCAAGCCTTACCAATTTAACTACAACTGCAATAAATTCGCATGATGATCAATTTTGAGAAACATGAGCATTTACAGCAACATTCACATGTCCTAGTATATTATTTATGCTATTCACATCAAACTATGAATTATGCATTTTGAACTGACTTTATTATTACAACAAAAAGAAAAGGCAGACGAATAGAAACTGAAAAGAAGTAAGATGGGTTGTCATCATTATCATCATCAATCTTCGTCATGCCATGATTATCAGTGCTCACCTTACAACAAACAAGCTACTGCCAGTGCCTCCGTACTGCTGTATGCATTACACATATTACATTATCATCCTCTATTGTCTGTAATAGTTGAAAGAAGTGGGTTTACCCACATTTATGAAGATGCACGCTCAACGTTAATTTTTGGAACAAGACATACAACTGTCAGATTAACAACTGGAGGCAGTCCCAACAACGCTTTTCTGCAACAAGTTGCTACAAACTTTTGCGTGGTAATGTTTCTATAGGTAATTTAGGGATAATTTCCACAGTCAACAGTGGAGGGGCTTTGACGCGCAGACATACACCCCCATTCGCTTACCACTTGTACCACCACCGTCGTACAAATTGGAAAGTCTAATTGCAACATAGAAAACTGATGGACCGTGTCGCTCTTACCAAAGAGATCAGACGACAGCATGGCAACAGGCAGAACAAAGAGCGGAAGTATGTATCACCTTCTATTCTCTGTATATAAATCCCCTCAGTCAACTACCTATGACAATTGCATGTTGAACGTTGGTTGATACATAGATGTTACCAGAATATTGCACACAATCGATCAGACTATTTTGCACAGTCGAAAAGGTTGCATAAGCTAAATACTTTATGTTTACTTTACTATCGCTTCGTGTACGCGAAAATAATTATTCGGACCAATAAATACATTTATGAGGGTTCGTAGGTTTGTACCCATGAATTTTCTCCATAAATTGATTTTGACGTTATCCAGCTGCTGATACAATTTGTACATACTTTATGCCGCGATAGAAACACGAATAATTTTTTTTATCTGTGGATTAGTCACTTACCGACAAGGACAGCGCTGATTGGCTCCAGAGGGACCTTCATGTTTCCAGGAGTAAAGTACACAGAACAGGGTAAATGTTTGCCACAGTCAGCAATTTTGTGTGGCCCACCAACTCACAAGTGCTGACACTCTAGATGATAGGGTTTCCAATGACATAAAATCGTAGCGTCACGTCGACAAAGTTATTGCTTTTGCTCGGTTGTGCTATTAAGAAAGTTTTATTACAAAACAATTGCACTTTTTTGCCCACGGCATACAAGTACTCAACGGCCTCCGGCAGTGAACAGCTCTTGTTCATAAAGCACGTGCACGTGCTTTCGTGTCTAATCTAGGTATTTTACTAGACTGGTGTCCAATCTGCAATTCCGTCAGGCGTGTTTTCCTCTTCTAAGAATACCAACTTTTTTTTGCGCATACATTGGTATTAAACACGGTAGACTTCTCCTGTTACATACTATTACACTAGAGACTGATGCCAAACTTAGAATTCCCGATCCCGTCCTCGCCCTGTTGCTGCCTTCTGCTTTTCACAGAAGACTATATTTAAATTGGACAGAGAAAAGTCCACAGCTTTACTTGTTCTGGTGGGTAAGAAATGTGTAGAAAACGAGCAGATTATTATCCTGTACAACTCCACTTACAGCCGTGCCCATTTATCTAGACAATTTGTATTAAACACCAGTAAACTACCTACTTATATTTACATTCCATTCCCGCAAATAGCAACATTTAACATTGACATAACAGTTTTTCTTGGGTAACAGCGATAATAATACACCTAATATTTTTGCAGTGGGCAATATTTTTTCGTTTGGCTCAGTTGAAGCCCAAGCCACGTCCACGTAAAAAGGAAATTTTAATAGACACTAAATGACATGCATATTCAGCCAAAAAATTATCCTATTACCACTGCTGCTGCCGAAATAGTAAACAAGATAAGAGGGCATGAAATGGCACGGGAGAAGATGAGTACGCAGAAGTAGGCATGCCAATGCCAACATAAACAATCACATTTTCATGATCTCATGACGACACAACTACTACTCTACCGCCAATGGTGATATACTCACTCACATGTACAAACTTTGTCGTTCCGTCATGCAAAAAGGTCGTCCTTCTGCGACTTCACTGTGAGTCAAATGGTATTACTGTACTCAAAAAACGAGACAAGATGTTTCGCACTTTTTTTGGTAGAGGATGATATTGGATATAAAAAAAATAATGATGTAATAAGCGGTGTCAATGACGATACACGATTCTCGGCCAATTGAATTTTGCAGTTTTGGGACCACTATTATTAACTGAATTAGGCAATAAACCAGACTACTAGTGTTAAAAAATAAAAACGCACCAAAGGATTTCCTTATAAATGTAGGTTTACAGATTACACTTTTGCCGAAATGACAAACGTTTACGTTTAATTTATTTTTCACATTTGTTTAATTCAAGCAACTGAAATTGTTTCTCCAATAATGTGTCTTTTTAAACCAAACTATTATGTATTTTTCCATAAACAAACACCTTGTTTCAAACTGTGTTCTTCTATGTATTTAGCTGTGGCCCACATCATCAGTTCTTCGCCAGTCTCCATGAAAGTTTATGTTTTTTTAACACTACACCGTATCCAGTATCTATCTGCGGTCTTCTTCTTCACTTTATTCTATTTCTGTTGAACCCTCTTTAAAAAAAGTAACATAGGTAGGGTTGATACTCAATATTGGTGCTGTTGCACTCTGTCATACCTACCTACATTTTCGGTGCATCTTTCAATAAATCGTTGGTGATGATGATGAAACCGGAGTGTATATGTATATATACACCCCTATCATCCCACAAAAGGGGTTGAATTTTGACGGTATATACAGCAACGGAAAAGTCTTTTATCGATATAATATGTGTATAATATTATGGTTATCATTATCATCATCTCGACTTCTTCAGGCAGTTTTTTTCCCTTCTCCATGTTTCTGCTTTTGCATGCATGACGCATCTGTACACAACCCACCCTGTCTACTGACATGGAAGACGGCGCAACACAAATGGCATAAAACCGAAAAAGAGGGTTGATGTTTCTTCTTTTTACACAGTAGCAAACAACGACCATTGCTACCTTGTTCTGCCTTAGTTGTGGAGCTACTGCGTGTTGTGGACTGGTGATGCTAACGTGAAACGTTTTTCATTTTGACGGTATATACAGCAACGGAAAAGTCTTTTATCGATATAATATGTGTATAATATTGTTGTTATCATTATCATCATCTCGACTTCTTCAGGCAGTTTTTTCCCTTCTCCATGTTTCTACTTTTGCATGCATGACGCATCTGTACACAACCCACCCTGTCTACTGGCATGGAAGACGGCGCAACACAAATGGCATAAAACCGAAAAAGAGGGTTGATGTTTCTTTCTTTCTTCTTTTTACACAGTAGCAAACAACGACCATTGCTACCTTGTTCTGCCTTAGTTGTGGAGCTACTGCGTGTTGTGGACTGGTGATGCTAACGTGAAACGTTTTGTAGAGTCGAAATAGTTCCCATGAATACACATCGTTATGCTTTTCACAGCAACATAGAAACAAGTTTTTTGTTCTGCCACAGGGTGCATTTCGGAGTGCAATGACAATGGTTGATGATGATGATGGGGATGGTCGATGTAAATTATACAGAAGCTACAGACGTGGTTACTTGAAGTAAAGCCAAACTAGGGATGATGCGCAGTAGTGATACAGTCGGCAAATCAGCAATCAGCAAAAATCTAAATTTACTGTGATTGCAGATTTTTCTGCAATTTTTTTATCTGGCGCTTGTGACGGAGTAATTATAGCCTTTCGAGAATCCCTGTCAGGGCGAGATGTGGAGCGCTGAAGTTTTACCGTTGGACTTTTTATTTGAGGGGGAGGATTTGAATATGAGGATGCTATATTTTGCCAATGTTCTTGTCTGGTTGAGAAGTATGATGCGACAAACTTGGAATTATTTAATGGTTTACAGCAAAAATGAAACTTGATACATGTTCGGACGACACGTGTAGCCATTACATTTTGCTAAAATCACAGACAATCGGTTGACAAAAGTAATGGAATCATTGAATTTGTTAGGACACGAGGACGTACATACTCTCTAATTGTTTTGTCAACTGTCAGATTAGCCGTTTATCCAATTACATTGGTAGAAAATTAATGAAGACTACACTTGACATTAGGTTGCTCACTTGATCCCTGTAAAATGAACAGGAAGTGGGACGAAAATGCGGATTAGTATATAAACAGGGATTTTTTAAAACTCTCTAGGCTGTTCTAGTCGTTCCTCTGCTCTGCATTCAACCGAATCAATTTCATTTTCCAAAACTTCTCTGCTTCCCGTTTTAAATTGAACTTTCTGGTTTACTTCAGCCTGTCACCTCACCTAAAAATTCAAAATGTCCTCTGTTTCAAGCTGCTCCTCTCTTTCGTATTTCTTGTTCGCGGTTCTCTCGTTTAACTTTGTCGACCCTGGTTTGTGTTGTCTTTCAGCTTTCAAGAACACTCAAAACATTTCCTATGTGCAGACTGATTGCGCTAAAAGTGCCGGATTAGCCGAGCCACCGTCAGGGGATGATTTGGCAAAGGACACTTTCAACGACAAGGTATAAAGATTGGCATAATTAATTAAGTACAAAGTTTTTAATTACCAGACAGAGAAATTAAAGCTGTGAATGCCCGTGAACTTTTATTTATCGCTAGTGCTACTCTAAGTGTGTCCTGAACAGCTGGCAAATGGTAAAAAATGCTTTATTAACAAAAATTTGTATGCTTTAAATTATGATGAAATGCAGTTTGTAAGACGCAAAAGGCTTTTTGATTAGATTGACAACGAAGGGCAAATTGACAAGGACGTTTTATTGGATTTTATGGAAGCTAATGCTCCCGACGCGTTTCTGTTGAAACTTGGGGAATTGGCCACATCCTGTGCAGAAGGATCTGGTAAACTGCTTTGGCCTATTTTAGAATTGCCATGGAATTACTTTTAAAAGCATTTGAATGAATTATTGAAATGTTAATGGCGTAGGCGCTGATAAAATTGACGGCGGCACCAAGACCGGCAAGTCTCCCAAGGAGTGCAAGCCCATGAAAAATTTATATTCTTGCTTTCTCCAGGGATCCGAAAAGGTAATTCAGTTAAAATTATCAATTCTATGTTCTCAAAGTACTCATTCCATTTTAGTGTAAAACATTTTTACTGCTTTACAATTACCACACAGCTCTGCTAAACCTCATTTTCCTTAACTGAGGACCTGATCTGACCCGAGCCTCACCAGTAATAAATTATTCATCTCTACATGTTTTTCTCTTTCCAATATTCCACCATCATGAAATGTTTTAGTATTCTATGTACTTTCTTTTATCCATTTATCCACAATATATAGATAGTAATTCTGAAAATGAAAATATGTACTCTTAATCAATGAACTCTTTTAGTACAAAAAAATAATATACTACTACATAATTTCTTTTTGTCTGGCATGAAATTTGATCTGGCACAAAAAAGCACATCAGTGTGTGGCACTTTTATTGTTGCTTCACTTTGAACGTAGGTTTTCATAACTAATATATAATATACTTTAAATATATCTAATCTATAAGTGCATAATAACATAACTATTATTAACTTTACTGAAGTATCCGTACTAACTAATAATTGCCTGCACACATTAAGATAAGTTACGCACGTACGAGTAAATGTATAGATAACTTTTCATTAAATAAGTATTTTGTCTTAAGTACCAGTTTCTATTAACCATAGTAATGGCCGATTGGATTACTGCATTTCATCAACTCTCAAAAATCTGTGTATCACAATCAACAACGTGCCACTAGAAATATTGAAAACAAATCAAACTGAAAGTACAAGTCATTAGCACACTTTTCATTCTTATTTTTTTCAAAGGTGGTTTACAAGAGAAAGTAAGCAGGTCCAAAAATTCGATGATCTTCAAACCAGGACAACAGCTTAAATAAATTTGAGACATTACAGAGAGAAAAGGCCTTACACGTGTAACCATCAGATACTCGTGAAAACATGTTGTGACGAACAAAATAAAGGAACAAAATATATTCACATATTTTAAAGGTAAATTTCAAAAATCACAAAAACGGAGAAGATTTTAATTTGTGAAAAAGCAATATTAACAATAATAATAACAAGAAATACAATTATTATAATTAAAAATTATAATATAGCGGCAACCAAAATAGGTAACTTTAATACTTTCTAAACAGATCTACAGGAAGGAAATATATATTTTGTTACATTAACAGTAGCATTGTTTTTCTTTAAATTTAACTATATCACTTCATGTCGACTTGATTGCGGGGAATACAACAGCAAATTGCGTCTTCGGAAGAGAAAAATGATTAATTACACAAGCGCCTTAAGTCATACGTCTACCAGCGTAGACGAGCAGATAATGATAATATTAGAAGTAGACAAGTTTTTTTAAGGGTTAACGTTGAATTTTCCTTTTATATAAACTACAGAGAATTGGGCGGAAAATATCTTTGTTCAAACTTCATGAAGGGGTGAAGTTGCCTAGGAACGTGATCCCGATACTGATCCGCCCAGTCTATAAAGTAGGGCCCAAAATGTTGGGACAAGCTGGTTCGGCTAAGCTCCAACAAGCTCGGAGGATTATGTAGCCGGGTCAAGAGATTCTTGCGAAAGGAATCGGAAATGCGGTGAATTTTCAGTTTTTCCAGGTCCTCCTTAGCCCCACCGTCAATAAGAAGATGGGCGAAACGTTCCATGCCGTTGCTGATGCAATATGCGAGGGGAGTTATTCCCAACCGGTCGACGGTATTGGGATCGGCGCCAGCGCTCATTAAAATGCGAAGGGAGTCAATGTCCTGACGAAGGCAGGCCAGATGCGTGGGACTCTGTCCCATATCGTTGCATTGATTCTTATCACATCCCCGCTTGAGGAGGAGATCAAGACAATCCCACTTTGCGGGGTTGTTGCTTAAAATAACAACGTGGACAGCCGTGTTGCCGTCCTGAGTCATTACGTCTAGGCGAGAGCCGCGTTGAATGAGAACTTTGACGATGTCAAATTTGAAGGTGAGAAGAGCACAAAGAAGAGGGGAGTATCCAGTGAGGTCGAGATCGTTCACGTGGGCTCCGTGATCAATGAGAAGCTGAACTACGTCTCGGTTCGCCCCGGGGTAGGCGCAGGCACAAAACAGGGGAGACTTTCCATTACGGTCCTTGCGATTCACATCTGCGCCGTAGGAAATTAAACTAGATACCAGACCTGGAAGTGGAAGAGAAAATGCCATAACTCAATGTTGGAGACACGATGTAAAAAATAGTTAGATGTATTGTGGTCAAACTTACTTAGGGAGCCCCGTTTTGCTGCCAAATGAAGCGGACTTATCAGCATATCGTCAGCCGCATTAGGGTCAGCCCGATGTTGCAGAAGCAACTGTGAAATAGCATCGTATCCCATTTCAATGGCGACGTGCAGACTGGTCCGACCTCGTGAATCTCGGCTATTTACTGCAACACCGTTTCTCAGAAGTAGTTCAACTGTGAAAATGGGAAAGGCACGCATGTTACAATATTTTTACCAAAAAATTGTATTGCTTCAAGTAATCAAGTAAGCCATAGATAGGCATATATACATGCCTTCCGTATAATTAGTCGGTGTTATATTTATTGATTCTCTTACCCAAGGCATAAGCGCCACGTTCCACGCCAATACAAATAGCAGGAATTGTTTGTGAATTGATTTTAAACATCTGATCGGCATCCACTCCCCCGGCGAGGAGGGCTTTGCACCTGTCCACGTCTCCATTTTGGACAGCAACCAAGTAATTGGACTTTAGGTGCCAAAAGTTTAAACTTTTCTGAAACCACACATCCATGTTATCTGAAATTAACGATTTTCCTACAGCATATGTGAATATTTGTGTTGTATCTACACCTTATTAACTTACCATCCTCCCCAATTGTAATTGGTTGTGATTTTGCAATGGCTACACTACACTTTCTTTCTACTTTTGCTTCTCTTCAGCTTAATAATGATTTGATTTAGTGACGATGAAAGAACCAAAGAGTTTCTTGATGTCAGCAATATCCGTGAAACAGAGCAGCCGTCCTCGAGTTCCCCCTAACACTGTCCGCTTCTGATGTCGTTCACATACGTAGTAATGCAACTATTTCCGGTATTTTCAATCTCTGCAATTTCACAAAATAACAGTTGAACACATTTTAAAACGCTTATTACAACTAGTAATGCCAACAACCAACCAAAGCAAGATACTTAAGACATGTCTTTGATTGAGAATGCACTTCTATATCGTATTACGGGTTATGTTGTCTCATTAATTTGGACTCTGACTCTACATTAGAAGCTATAATGCAAAACAAATAACTGTCAAGTAGTTTTAAATTACAATAGGCCCAATAGTCTGTTTGTTTACTTAAATTATTTATACGGCTAGTGCGTATGTGAAGTTTTTCGAATTAACACGGAAATGCATGCCAGCCGTGATACGATATAGTACAAAGTGATAATTTCACAAATAAACAGACCCGCATTTCGTATGCAGTAATCAGCAATAACAAAAACAAAATCCAATACAAGTAGCCATAATGGAACAATGAACTGTATAAATCAAACAACTCTTTGTAGCAACATCCATTGGAAAGTTTGAATAAATGACCGATTAGATTATGCCATATTTATGTATCGGGACAAATGTAACCGTTCATCTCTCTCTCTCCCTCTTTACATGCATCTCGAGTTAAAATTAACTTAACGAGATACAACAAGTACCGGTGATAAAGTGGCACTACAGTCTACACAGTCAGTCTTGATCGTGAATTGATGCACACTTTTGAACACAATGAATTTAATGAGGTATGGCCTGCATCAGTTTGTTTATCGTCATTAATCATCACCCGTACAGCGCTTTGGAGACGCTTACATAGAAATGTGTTGTTATCTCCCCGACTACATAAAGCGACCATGAAAATTTAATGACGCCATGAATGATATCGTTAGTGAGCGTCTAGATAAACAAAGCTGCTGTGTCCTACCCCCTAAGAATGTATACAAGTTGTAAGCAGTAGATTGTTAAAATTTTATGGAATTTCATTTTTCAAGGTGAATACACATTTTTAAAGTCCAAAGGCAAAAAATTTCATATATTCCCGATTTTGTCCTTCGTTTTGTCATCAAAGTTGGGAGTGACATTGCGCCATATTTTAAAACAGAATGTTAAATACGTTTCCCAGCATTTAAATATTTTATGCACAGGAAGTACACGATGTCACTGCCTTTTCTCGCTAGCAACACTACTGTCGAATTTGGGTGGTGCAGGGGAACAACATGAAAATGAAGCAAAACTGAAAACAGCCACACACATATGCATTGTAAATGGTAAATATTTCGTCCGTAATATAATAGACATGTATCATCATCACAGCACAACATCGAATCGCAATCCCAGTACGACAATACAACAAATACGATACGCTGGTATCAAAATTGATACGCTTCTCTGGTCACTGGCATACGAAAGTAAAGTAGCACAAAAACATAAAATATCATTAACGCTCATTCGCTCTCGTCTTTCAGTATTTTGCCCCAAAATACGCCTTTTAATAGGAAAATACATTCGGCATACCATCGCATAAGTCATAAATTACCACGCGCCATTGCATGACACTACTACGACTACGACAAATAATAGATGCAAGATAAGCTGATAATAAGTTCATCGAACCTCTTCCAGCGCCCTCCCAAATAAAATATTATTATATATTGGTCAAAAGTATTTCGTTAGATATCTTACTACAGTAACACGTGAAAAATATTTGATTAGTTTACTGTATGTACAAATGTATGGTCGTGTGTGTATCTCACAGGCTCTACTTCTCAAAAAATTTGGTATTTTTAAGAAGTCTAAAAATGGAGATTTATTATGTTAATATTCCAAACGCGTATTACGCCTAAACTATATATAAAGTTTAGGCGTACTCAAAAGCGCTGGTTTTTATTTCATGACGATGATAATTTTGAAAATGATATCACCTTCCAATGCTGAAGGTAGTCTAATTTTACTTAAATTGCTAACCTAACCTACTCAGTGCTAAGATTAAAAGTTATAAATACATTTATTAAAAAGGGACATGGTGTGAAAGGTTTTTCCAAGAAAGTTATCCGACAGAAATATTATTTTAAACAATTATTACCAGAAATTGTGTGCATATGACGGGCGCCTTGCCCGTTTTTGATGACAGTTGGCTGTCGACATTGGGAAAGAAAAGGGTGTTGGGAAGGGAATAGGATTACAAACCTCACTAGAATTAAAGGTGGAATTAGAGAACAAGAGGACATGTATGACGTATCTTATACATTTGACCATTGGGTGTTCCTAGGCACTTCCCATTTTTTCTTTATTCCAGTGGACGCAGCCTTGTAAAAATATATTTTAAACGCATACCATATTATCAGCCATACTCATACTTGCAAATACCTATTTATTGTTATGGCTTGCACAACGTCACTGGTAAACAGCGACCCAAGTGATATTAGAACAAGGAGTGTTGCGTTCCGCGATGTATTAAAGTAACGGCACCGAATGTCTCAAATTAACAACACAACTGACCTTGTACTTGTTTCTGCTGCCAAGGAGCACCAAATAAGCCCATATAAACGTATAAAACCGTTAAAGAAGTGCACACGACACATGGTACTCCGAATTTTTAGGCAACGAATGCAAACTTGGTGATGATGATGATGGCGACTGGCGACGGCTCTCCACTGACGATGTTGCTACATATACAAAACATTGCAGCGCGGTAAATACGTATACTTGATATATGTGCCTAGACTAGACCAGAGACCTAAGAGATGCTTGTATTTTGTATCAAAACCTATGTGCAACTGCAGCTATGCATATTATTTATTTTATGACACGTATTATTACACAACCATAAAATCCAACAGCGACAGATTCTTTGTAAAACACAGGAAAAGCAACAAGAAAAAACTTTCCCCACAGACGGAGAAAAATGGGTGGCCAAAATCGATTGCAAGCGTCCGCGTGTGCAACGCTAGCTCACTCATTCATCCATCTATTGAACACATAAGATTTTATGATATTTTTAACGTATCCAAAAGTAAGCCATCTGTGGATTCGCGTGATGCAGCACATTACAAATAATGTTGTCACACCCTATTAGACACCGACTGAAGTAAAAGCAATTTGCGATTTTAGAACCTTTGTTGCTGGGCTTCAAAATGGCGTGACAGACACGAAAATACTAAAAAATAGTGCGTTTGATTGAATAGAAACAGGGCCAGGGTTTGCAACTCGCACATGCAGCCATGTGGAAATATCACAAAATTAGCTTTATTGTCAACTGGCATTCAAATTTCAAATGACATGAAATTTCTATCAGTAGTAATTGGATTGACAATCTCTAATGAACTCGACAATTTCATATGCAATTTCCAATAGTTAGACATTAACTTGGGTTAACAATAATTCCTACGATATGCTATGAATTCTGTGCCAATTCCGATTGTGGCTATTGTGAGTTAATCATGCTATTCTACGACTTGACTTGCCTTATGCGTCCACACCGGTGGTGGTTGATGTCGTATCAGCAACCAGTAACCGAAAAATCTATCCACGTTGTCGTTTATGTCATTACAAAAATAAAAACTTCGGCGTCATCTTCCAGGTTTAAAAACAACGCCTTTATATGACTACGTAAGTAGTTGTGCTAAATATCAACGCTACATGTATGCATGTGTGTATATACAAAACAATTCACTTACTTGATTGATTGTAATCTTGCTCCCTTTCAGAATCGGTAACTATTTTTGCAAAGAACAACAGCACCAAAGAATATAGATTGTCAGTGGAATATCTCTCCCCCTTCCACTGATACTGTCACTGCCACTACAGAAACCTGAGATATAATATTTTTTTCTTTGTGTTTTCACCCAGTATTACCTTGCTTCTCCACCTTGTTGTTTCCAAGTGAGAAAGACACACACAAACTGGTTTGATTTTTACATCTAACCCCAGTGCACATAAAATTGCATAATGTGCTTTGCCAAGACAATGATGGATGGGAATTATATTTTTTTTTAGCGACGATGACGATGCTGGGATCAAATCATCATCGTTTCCTTGTTTGTGTATTTTTATTGTGTTTCTGCAATGTTTCTTTTCGTCCTCCTCGTGTGGTCTATGCCCTACTACTACTCTGCTAATACCACACTTCTAATCAGTTAAACGCCTACGAAGAGAGAGAAGCATCCATCCAACTACCCCAGAACACGAGATGATTATTATATTGGTTCAGCTTAAGAACCTCAACAATCAGAAAAATATTAGCCTTGTCCTAACGTTAAACACGACACAACTTAATATACATAAAATATCTGTTCTCTCAGCAAGGATTCCTCTATTACACTCCTCTAACTTCTATTATTCTTCCCCGTTCCACCAACACTCGTGTGTGTATCACACATAACAACTCACCAGAGAACATATCAAATTTACCAGGCGAGAGAGAGAGAGAGAGTGAGTGTAAATGGTAAACAGTAAAAAAATTCAATAATAATAATGTGTCGAAACCTTGCACACACAACAGGGAGACCGACGACGAAGCTCAGTCTTTTTTCAGTGGAGAGGAACAACAACTGCTGGTGCTGTGTGGATCTTTTCTCCACACCACGTATGATCATAATACCACATATTCCAAAAAATACCAACTTACTTATCCGCAGAGTCTACACACAAAAATGTTCCTAGGAACACAGAGAGAAGTCTTATTCTTGCATTATGCTGCTGCTGCTGCTGGATCGTACGTACACGTAAAAAGTAGGAAAAGATTCACAGTAAAACACACACACGTACGAATACACAAATACACGTGGTACCTATTTGCTTATTATCAACGCGCAGCCTTGTATGATAGACCTAATCCTCGGAAACCATGCATGCATGTCAGTCAGTCATCATCATCAATAGAGTTGCTTCTAACTACAATGAAAGACTACTGGGTTATAAAAGCAATATTGCATACTACTGGGCTATTTGCCTGCATCATCATCATCACCGACCCACAGACGTTTTTTCCTGCTTTGCTTCTCATGAAAAATAGTAAAAGAACTTCCACTTGAGTTTCATTTTTATTCCGTGGTGTGGGTTTCTCCGAGAGACAGAGAGGATTAACAAGAGCAACCGCTAAAAAGGAACATGCAGTAGCAGCAGCCAACCAAATTAGTGTTTTACGAAGCAAGTGGCACAGAAGAGGAGAAAAACTGAAACAGCCAACTAATATCGCTTTGTGCATGCCTACACTGCGTATTCCTGCTGTTTTGCTGAGGAATTAGAAGAATGTGCTTTGTACATAGGCTTTACGAAATGAACAACAAACAGGGCAGCAGCATAATAATAAAACGTCGTTTTAAGATCGTTGAATAAAGTAAAGCAGGAGTGGTTGTGATGGTGGTGGTGGTGGTGTCGAGGAAAATGCTCGTTGTTGGGTAGTAGAAACATACATGTCGCGCACACACAGGGCAAGGCAAAATATATGGAATCAACTGGCCCAGTTTTTTATGGAGTATCTACTATATTATTGGCCCTAATGCCTAGATAATAAGTAAATATGGAGTGGAACAGCTTGACTTTAGAGGCGAGAGAGTTAGAGAGAGAGAGAGAGGATGGTCGTCGTGTGCAAAGTAAAAAGGGAACAAGCACAACGACATGATGATGATGATGATGGGCAAAGAAGCAAGCGAGAGAACAAAGTGGAAGTACAACTTTTTTTGGGGTTTGGGTCTCTCCATCCATACAAGTCACAAGTTGGAGCTCAGGCTCAGAATCATCATTGCCATCGTCATATCATCATCATATGAGCTGCAAGAATTTTGAAGCCCATTTATGTAAACGTGAATTATTATCTTTTTTTACGTACGGTTTTGTGGTATGCATGCAATCCATTCATTTTTAGCTACTGCAAATACGCAGCAGTTATTGCGATATTAATAAAATTGTTTTTATCTCTTTTCTCTCTTCCCCACTTGCACTATTCTGGCTTCCAGAACACTAAAACCGACTAGTGTGCTAGTATAGTAGCAGTAGTAATGGTATTAATTATTTTCAAGTAATCAAAACAAGGAATAATGCGCTTTATTTAGTTTTATGGGTAAGAGTAGCAGGCGCATCTTCGTCGCAAGGAGAGGATGATGTACTAAAAGGAAATACTATTTTCAAACACACGAGCAAAACAACAAAATTGGACAAAATTAAAGTCATGATGCATGTGTTTCCATGTTCGCATTTTGAAGGCTTGAAGGATGATGCATTTGGAGTACTGCTGTTTGCTGTGTGTAAACAAGGCAAATTTTTTGGGGAGAAAGACGGCAAAAACAGAGCCAAGGTCTAAACGGTTGTTAAAAATCGCAAAGTCATAATATCATTTTAAGTATGAACAAGCAAATACTTGTGACATGGAGTGTGCGGCATTATTACTATGATTTTCTGCACGATTTGTTCGTGCTAATAGTAGTATGGGGATCATAATAAGGAAGGTATCATGCTGTTGCGCCTTGCGCCATTTTATGGGTTGACTGACGAACGACGAACATTTATTTTAAGATGTATAGAATTATGATGACCTGCTGTTACCATTATTACTACACATATGATGATGATAATGGTAAGATTGATTATTTACTCAACTGAACGTAAGTTTCTAAAAGAACGACAGAGAAAAGGCCAACGTGGAGAGAGGAGAACGATGAAACAATCATGTCAAGCGTGATCATGTGAAAAATGGATGGGAAATTATGTCAGCAAACAAAACATCACTTTGCGATTAGAAGGAAGACGAACACTTTTTGGAGGAATATAAAAATATGCCATTTTCATGTTGTATGGGGAAGCGACCATTTACTGGGTAATAAACACACAAGAGAGTAGTGTTTGTAGAAGGTAGTCAGTAATATACGTGGTGTAGATTTTAAATGTTCTCAAAATTATGTTCCACATGTTCACGTTGTTTCTTTAAGGTTGTCTACGCAAACATACCTACAATAGCAAGACATGCTAGATAAATACACATTCTCTTCACTTTATGGATCGATTCCTGCGATAAAAAAAGCTGAAAATGGTAGTGGTAAAATGACAACTGAATTGGATATTCGGCATGAACAAAGCAACGTTAATGGTGATGTAATGGGTATGTGCAGGAAATAAGCAAATATTGCGTACCTACATGCACAGCACATTTCGTGTGTTACGTCAAGACATTTGGGTCGTCCTTGAGATAAAAACTGAGCACCAAATTAAGAAAATAAACGGAAAGTTCTCCAGCGTTGCTGAGAGGAAAGACCTACATCTCTCAACAAGCTATATACTGTTGACTGTATGTAACTACTACATGTCGTGTGACGTATGAAGGAAAATGAAATCTTGGAAGAGTATAGCGTGTGTCGCTTTACGTTGTGGGCAAGCAGTGAGAAAATTGCTACCAAAATTGTCTTGTTAGGTTCACGAAAGAGGAAAAAAGTTGGTTATACGAGAGTAGAGGCATTTTCATGCAATGGTAAAATTACTACACTCCCGGATCTGATCAATTTTAACTACACTTTATTTTTAATTTTTCAGTTAATTTAAATGGAATTCAAATTAGAATTCATTTTCCACAACAAAGCTAGGTAGTCGAGTATAGACCTTCTATATACATAAGGAAATGTGTTATTAATGTAAAAAAAACAAACTGTACTTCACTTTTGTCTGTGCGTTACGGAGCGTCACATCCGCTAATGGCACTAATTAGTCTGTGAGACGCCATACAAACAAAGACGTTGAAACAAGCACAGCAAGTATGCTCATTTATTACCTAACAGAGATTAAATTAAACTGCGATTCAATGCATCATGAGATGAAGGCTTAGCAACGTAAAGTATATTTTAGCTGAAGACCATAAACTTGTGTATGCCGCAGGGCAGGATTTATTATCTATTTTCAGTAAACCTGTCATTTCCCCTCAAAATCCGCTACAAACAGGAAAAATATGATACCGACACCATTATGAACATACTGCAACTGCTAACTGCTGCATACTGTGATTTAATTAAAAATCCTCATTTGAACTAAAGTAGCCCTTTTAGAGTAAATAGAAAAGAAAAGGTAAACCAGTGTTATAATTATAAGTTTTTCTATCGATCCGTTGCAATAAATAATATAAATAAGAATTCAGCGTATTTTCCTTCAGATAACTGATAACTTGCCTAATGTATAAGTAATTATCTCTTTACAAGTTAAATAATGGTAAACGATCGATCGATCGAGACAAAACTCACTCACTATTGAAAATAGGGTTTCCCAATCTATGCTTACGTTACTATAGCATACAATGGAAATTCCCCATTTTTAAAACGCTGTCTTCCTATCCTAAATTGTGTAACAATATTTTTCATTTGATACGTTTATAATTACTTCTGGCGAGGCGAGGTGGATTTATGTGCACAGTAGTTTGTCCTTAAAAACTAGAGGGTTTTACGTAGTCCGCTGGGTCTTACATTTTCGAACACTGTCTGCTGTTTCAAACATGAAATCAGGTCCCCTTTGCCGTTCTGGAATCTTAAAAATTTAAATACTTCTTGCTCTCATTCTCGATTGATAATAAAAAAACCTTAAAAACATTAAAAATTCAGCCTTTAAAACATTTCATTTCAACAGCAATAATTAATTTTTCTCTCATTTCTGTTCACTTGACGTTGCCGAATTTGGCATAATTAAAAAATTCTTGCAGGTATATACTAGCTTTTTCTGGCACTAGGGTCGCTCGTCGCTCTACGCATAAATTACAATCGGGATTGAGCATATGGTAGGATGAGCTAGTTGCTAAGCTGTCTTCCTTCAACTCCGTCTTATCATTACGCTACGTCATTTATCTTGCTGGCTGCTATTGCTATGTGATTTGATCTTGATTCTTATTACGTATTTTACCTTGAGGTGGCCATTCATCCATGCATATGGAATGTGTATTCACTCACAACAGTGTCTCTCTTCTCGTAATTTTTTTCTCTCGTCTCTTTGCATGTCATAACAATTTGAAGAAAAAAATTGTTTTTATTATTGTGTTCGTTACTTGTACCCCTATAAGAAACTGCGTCTTCATCACCATATTTCCAGTCAGATGAAAAAAACAATATTTTGTCTTCGTATGTCTGCGGAGGTATGTATAAACATTGAGGATTCCACACTTTTTTCTGTAACATGTTATCGCATTTCTTCATGCATCATCATCCCAGAGGAGTAGTGACAAACACGATGTTTTGATGTATCATCTAGCGAAAACTTTGAAGCAACCGTAGTCATTACCTTGTCATCGTTTTCCAAACTTGAATTCCCACAACGTAGAAGCATTTTAAATGCGCCACAATATCTACTTCAAAATTATTTTAAACAAGCAACACCACAGCACACCTACCTACCTACGCCAACATAAAATGCCTACTTGTTGATAATTTATCCCGAGTTTTATGTAACGTCGAAAACTTGTAATAGCAACAGCAACACCAGCGAAAAAAGTGGTTTTGTTTATGACGGTGTGTCTATTTTTTCGTCGGCCCCATATTAACTCGTCTTCATTGGTTGGGACAAGGGGCTTGTTTTCTTCTCTGCTTATGTTTTTGGAATCTTCAGCGTCGTCATATACTCGTAATTGTCTAATCATCTTCTTCGTCTAGTCTGTTGTCATTTGTGTATTTTAAGGTTAAATTGTTGAAGTCATGTTGTACAGCAACGCAGTAGCAACATCTTTAACTGAAGGAAACTGGTCTACTCCAGTCCAATTTTAACAACCATAAAATGTATTATTTGTAGCACATTTCGCCATTTCGGCATGATCGTTGACGGTTTGTATGCAAGACACAGAAGATAGGTGAATAGACAGAGTCAGACATGGGTAACATTATCATAAATACCTTGATTGTTGAACGTCGAAAGAGAACGAAAGGGAAGAAAGACGGAGAAAAACTTCTTTGATGACGATGACATGAATATAGAAAATATGCTTTAACCTTGAACTTGGCCTACGAATAGATGACTTTCATTTCACAGAAAGAGAAGAAAAATTTCCCTCTCTGTTTCGTTGAAAATGTAAGCGAGAGAGAAATGAAAAGGTGAATGAAACTTTGTCAATAACGCTTGTTTTACTGTTTTTGTTGTTTGTGACTGTGACCTTGAATTGAAGCCTTTCTCTCTCGTCGGAAAGATATGCTTATTGTACACCCTCACTCAACTCTCAAAGCTCTGTGGAGGATTGACAACATCAACTGGATGCGAGATGCGAAGTAGCCGAAAACATGAAAAAGGGAATACCATTCGCCAGCCGTTCTAGTGTACCGTGGTCCTGTGAAAATACTGGAAAATGAAAAGTTAAAAAAATGTGGGACACGGAAGGGAAAGATGGCATTGAATTAGGACAAGGACATGCATACAAAAGAACCATTAAAGTTGCGGAAGTGTCCATCGCGAGTTGTAGGTTAGTAGGTTGTATTGTGAATAGTTGAAGCTGTAAAACTCACTTTCTTCCTTTTTCAATTTTACTTTCTCAAAAAAAGTCCCTAAAGATAAATGTTAACAGCAAAAGACAGCTGCCGCCTGTCCCTGTATTCTTTATTCTCCTTTATATATTTTTAATGTTTTTCTTTCCTATTCAACATATTCTGGCGATGTACTACCTTTCCCTGCCAAGTTAACGAAATAGGGTGTGACGGATGATACACCGCACGGATAATATGGAAAACTTCAAATATGTCATGGTCGATGACTCATGGAAACCATTAACCATTTCTTTTATCATGTACCATGAACTTTCATTCACATTAATTAACTTTCAACTGTGATGATATATATGTTATGATCATACTATATTTTGTAACAGACAGCTTCTGTCCCGCTTCCCGTTACGCTTCAGCATATATTGTAATAGCATCCTGCGATGCGCCTTGCAAAATAAATAAATTGGTAAGCCGTAATCGGAAAGTGTCCCGATAAGACTGAATTTAAATGTCTGTTGGTATATGGTACGTAAACCGTTAGTGGTATACATGATACATGTTTACCACCTCATTTGGGCATATTTTTCAGTTTTACCCCTTCCATTATACCCCCACGTCCCGGGGGTTGACATAAAAATAAAAGGCCCATCTTCGAACTTGACAGAGGTACTGCTATTGACCATGTGAGTGTACTTGACAAATTTCAAAGAATCGGATAAAGCGTATCTAATATTTAACTCACGGATGACGATCTCACACATTTCATCCGCTCTTATTACAAAGTACCCTCTTCGGGGTACTTTATAAAATGAGATTGGCATTTTCCATTGGTGTTTTATCATAGCAGCGGCGCGTTGTCAAGATGGTATAGATATTATGCGTTGTGGTTACAATAATGATGCGAAATATGCTATTAGATCAAATTCAGGTACGTAAGCATATATTTTTGTTGCATCGGTAGCAATAACTACCGACAATTCAGCGTAAAAATTACTTACAACATACATGTAAAGATGTTTCCAGGGAGTCACCAAAAATTTTTCAATACGCTCTATAATAATAATTTTATGAGGTTGTCGATGGTTTCATATTCAATTCATAATGATAATTTTATTTTTTCACTCATATTCATATATAAAATAACTAAAATGCGGTTGTCATATTAACGGGTAAAACTAGTACGATCTCTACAACACGCCTACTTTTTCCTAGCTTTCATTTTTTGTCGAGAAGTTTTTCCAGGTCGCTGTGATACCCCACTAGAACCCTTCTTTTTTCCGAAATTACTCCTACCAGATACGCCTGCTTTTCCCCTTTGTGGAATTCCTCCCCTTCCGCCTTTTTGTGGAAAGCCTCCTCTACCCCCCTTTTGTGAAAGACCTCCTCTTCCTCCTTTTTGCTTTCCTCCATCATTACCAAAACTATCCAAGCTTTCCCGAGTATTCCATTTGGCCCCCTTTTTCTTGCCTCCGTAACCATACTTCTCGTTTTTGTTTTGTCGTCTTCTATTGACCAGAGGTTTGCCTCCTTTTCCTCCTGCTTGAGAACCTCCTCGTCCCTTTCTCTCATCCAAAAAGTCCAAGTTACCTTTCTGGCCCTTCCTATATTTCTTAATGTTGTCCATAAACTCCCTCTTCTCCTTTTGCCTCTCCTGTAACACATGTACTTGGGTCTGCTTCGCAAGTTTTTTCTGTGTCCGGATTTTTCTCACCTTTTCTGATTTTTCCGTAGCAACTTGTTTTTTATGTAAAACCTTTGCTACTTTTTGCATGTGAGTGTCAGACTTTGCCATTTCTGCAAAGTAGTCCTGCGGCCGAGCTGTCGGCACTCCAAGTTCCTTCAGTCTGGGTAAGCATTTCAGTATCGCCTCTTGGGCTTGCCTGTAAAAATTTGTTTCTCGAAGAAAATCGTTATGCACTGGGTCCTCCGCAACATTTTTCAACGATGGTTGCCCAGCATTTCCGCTAGTTGATTTCTTTTTCTTGGAACGTTGTGCATTGATGTGCTTGATTTCTCTTTCCCTTCTTGTTTTGTGGTCATCCAACTGAAGCGCGAGTTCTGGAGCCAAGGGGGCAGGTCCATTTACAATGTCTAGTCTTTCCACCCAACCAAACTTTTTGGGCAGTTTTATCTCTTGAAGTTTAAATTTCAGTAATGGCACATTATTTATTACGGGTGCCTTTTCTTTAGAACTACTTCCTCCATTCCTTTCCATAATAACTAAGCCCGGCTGAAGATCACCTCTGGCAAATGCAGCTTGCAACTCTTCATCGGAATCCATCATGTCCTCGTCGTCGTCCTCTTCCTCCTCCATCGATTGAAAAGTTACCTTTTCTTTCGTTTTCATCATTTTCATGCTTTGTCTCTGAAATGACGGCTAGCGATTATCTGCGCAATATGTAAACAATAACTCATTGTAATTGAATGCGTTTAAATTTATAAATTTATATACCAATGACCAATATTTAATACCACAACTACAAATACAATATCATCTAACAGTCGGGTTACCTTTTTAAAAAATGAGTGATTACTTCACTGTCGGTAAGGCTAAGGGAAATAAAGTAAATTGACTAAATCAATTACAAATGACGCCAAATGACAAAGTTTCCACTTTCCACCATGCAGGTGCACAATGTGCCTGGGTTAAAATTAGGAAACACAATACATTTCATACACATAGCTGATAGGAACATCAAACAACGTGCAGTTTATTTTTCAAACATTTTAAGTAGGTATGAAAGGCCGCCATACAGAATTTCCTTCTATGGTATTAAAGTGTGTTCATTTGAAATATATTGTATATTTACTATTACAACTCGTAAGCATTTGTAGTCTGTCGCACATTGCCCTAATTTTATGCTGCGACCAAGCCGATAAGATGAGGCAAGTTTGGAGTTAGACGCAAAACACAAACAAACTTGTGTGAAGCGAAGAGTATACCAGACTGCTGATTGGATATCTCATCTACATTGCAAGGGCACTCAGGCATATATTATAAGTAACAAAACAAAATATGCATGGATATCCGCATTTAATTTAATTCTCCAGTTTGTTGTCAAAATATGTTGCTGGTTGGTTGATAAATTTTTTTAGGAGGAAATGATGTAAGTTAATTGTTGTGGTTGGAGGTGAAGAGTTTGTGGAGGTGCGGTGGTGCAGAGTCTGAGCGATCGAAGGGGAAAGTTTTTTTCAAAGCAATAATTTATTAAAAATCTCTCGGGTTAATTGTTGCCTGGGTTCCGAGGGCGAAGTGCTTGGTGACCGGCAATAAAATGTCTCCTCCGCCCTGTAAACGAGGAAAAGAGGATAAGGAGGAAATGGTTTGTAGTGGAAAAGTGACACCACCGTCTGTTCTTTCGAACGTTGTTAAATTAATAAAAAAGGACAGGGTAGTGAAACCTTTGCCACGATGGATTATATCCAATTTTTGGAGTGACTGGGATCGGGGGAGTAAGAAAGCTTTGTAAGTGGTCGCAGTTAAATAAATTATATAAAGATTCACATTTGCAACGCTGCAAAACTTGATCAAACATTCGAGCATTGCTAAAAAAAACAATGGGGTCTAGTAGTCAGCAGTACAACATTTAGAAATTTTCCCCTATCCTTTCCATGTAAAAAATTTCACCGAACAAGTTACAAGTTTGCAACGTTTTCCAGTTATTGTGTAAATATATTTGTGAGAAAAAATTTATTGTTTTTTTGGAATTTTAATGTAGCATGCACGAGGTCAAAAAATACGCCAAAGTACTTGAATCTTCAGACGCAAATTCCAAGGAACACAAATCAGGCTCTAATGGGGTGTCACCGGATGATGTAAATCAGGCGCACTTGGTGGAAACTACAGGTACTTTTTGGTTTAACTAAACTTGAATATAAACTTTAAGCATATTCTATTGAAATTTAAAACGTAAAGGTTATGAAAGAATAAATGAAAATAATTAAATTTTGTAGTTGACGAGTACAAATCCGCAATATACATGCTGCTAAAGGCTGTTTGTAAAGGGGAAGTGAAGAAAGATAAAGTAGTAATTATCCTAGCGGAAGTTGCTGCATTGCACCCTAAAATGTCATCGTTGATGGGGGACATTTTTTCTTTGCTGGACACTGAAACCCAATTGGGTCGTTCAGAAGAACGTGAACGTTTTACAGTATTGGCACGAGCATGTAATGACTTTTTGGGATTTATGCTTGTTGAGCGGTTGGACCTTGAAAGTTTACAGGATACTGGGGCTGTCGCAAATAAAAAAGCTTTTTCCACCAAAGTCATCAGAACGAAAACTCGCATTTAGTAAGTAGTTTATTGCTCCATTTTTGATTTTACTATAAATACTTATTGATAACCAGTGCAGCAGTTAGAAGATTACTAATGGCTTGAATACTTTATGTATAGTTACAAACAACAGAAGTTTAACTTATTCCGAGAAGAAAGCGAAGGATACTCCAAACTAGTATCTGAATTATGCCACCCCACCTCAGATAATTCAGTTTCGTACATGACCCGAGTTATACCTTGCTTAGTGGGTGAGTGCGCTTCTCATAATTACTTTCAAATTCTACTCAATTATTTGATACACCTAGATTATAACTGTTGTTGATTTTATTCTGAAACAGGTCGATTCAATTTGGATCCGAATCGTGTGATAGATCTAGTGCTGGAGGCTTTCGAGTGTCAACCTAACTGCAAGTTTTTCATCCCACTTCTGCAGAGCTTAAGACCTTCAGCTGACACAATTTGTGAAATCATAGGATTCAAGTTGCAAGGCCAAGACCGACCTCCTGAATCCTTATTTATTATGATTGCACTTTTGTTGCAGAATAATGTTATCGACTTAGATGGCATTTATTCCTGGGTAAATGTCATTACATATCGATGAACTATACTCACTTGTCTTGGAAGTTTGAAATCCTTACATATCTTTTAATTTTCTTTAGTTGACGCCAGACGATCGCGTAATTCATAAAGAGTGGGATCGAGAGATCCAGGATGCACGAGAATATGCTCGTAAATCAATGATTGTGAGCATTAACAAAGACAAAGAGGCTGAAGATACCGATGAAATGAGCGCAGCAGAGGATCGGGTAATAAGTTAACTATGTTCAGTGGATTGGATAATAATTGTTTTCTGATGTAGTGCAATATTTCATAATTCAAATTTGATTGAAATTTATCATAGTATTTGGACAATCAAAAGTTTATGCTTTGTGAGGCCCTGTTGTCTACTGGTAGTTGGTCGTTGGTAAAGAATATGATCGAAAGACTTCCGGAGTTTTGTTTAGTTAGCAAGCGGCGAATTGCCTTGAGACTTATTCACTACATTGACTTCATGATACAACCGTTATACAGCAGGTAATTTGAGATATATGCCTGACATATTGCGATTATCAGTTATGGATTTCTAGAAAATTGTTTCCTAATTCCTGCAGTGCGTATGAAACGACGGATAGACTAGGAAAGCGTCCAATCACTTTACTCAAGGATATGTCACTTAATCCTAAACAAATTAGTGACTGGAAAGACCTGGAGGAACATATTGATATTATATTAAGCATCGGACCGTATATACACTTTGAGCCTGTACTTGTCTATAAATTAGTTAGAATCATGCGATCATATCTGAAGCAGGCAAGTTTACAAAATATGATAAAATAGCGTACCATTATTATATACACTTCTGGTAAAAGGAACCATTGTAATATTTTTGTACGGTAACTACTTTTAGTCAAAACACTCCACGCCTTCCGAATTGTACTACAAGTTCTTAACAGTAATGGATGAAGTTGTACTTCCTTCATTGTGCTTTTTGGACGCGAATTGCTGCATTGCTTGGGAAATTTGGGGAGTAATGGAATTTTATCCGTATCAACATAGGTAACACAATTTACCAAAAAAGGAATCTCAAGCTTAAAACATGGCGATATTTTATTTTAACAATGAAAATCATTGTCAATTGAAAATCAATCATGATCATTTTAAATACTACGGTTAAAAAGAAATATATAGTTTGTAGTTGGAATGTGTCCATTTCTATATAAGATACTGATCAGATGATATATGTCTAGATACCGTCTTTACGGATCTTGGAAGAGTGAAGCCATTCTTTTAGTCCATCCCTCATTATTGAGAAAACGAGTGGACGTTTTAAAGAAAGTCAAGCATTTAATGAGAAGAATTTCTAAAGAAAATGTAAAGCCAATGGGTCGTCAGCTAGGAAAGTTATCCCATTCTATGCCTGCAGTTATTTTTGATTACGTAAGTATTTTTACTGTTGGAAATACTACTGTTGTATTACTAGGACATTTATTACGTTCACAATGTCTTCTCGCAGGTATTATCGCAGATTCAGCTCTTTGATAACCTGATCTCTCCTGTTATTGATGCCCTGAAGTTTTTAAATACCTTGAGCTACGATGTTTTAGCATATTGTCTGCTTGAAGCATTATGCCCCGGCCAAAGCAGTAACAGTGCCTCACTGTCCGTGGTAAGTGTTAGTTTGGTTTTTTGTTACCCAAAATTCAGTTGGGTTAAAGTTTGAATGGTAAAATACAGCTTAATATTTTACTTTTATTCCACGGTAATACAGATGCTAATGCCGAATCGACCTAGGACCAAACACGATGGTTCGACAATTTCTCCGTGGTTGCAAAGTTTGTGTTCCTTTACTAGAATAAAAATAATTCGTTTGTTGTTTGAACTGGAACTTTTGTTCAATAATATAATTGTTGTTATATTAAAATTATTATTTACTTGTTCTACTTGTTAGGCGGGTTACTTTGGACAAGTGCACGCTTCAAAAAAATCTGCTGCTCGTCTGAGGGAAGCATCATCCTGCAATGACCTGGCGGTGACCTTGTGTGTTCTGATGGCCCAACAACGACATGGCATTGTCTATGATGATTCAAACTCACTTCATAACAAGCTTGTTGGAAAGTTGTATGACCAGGTACGATATGCTCTCCATTCACTAACCACGGCGAATAACCTGCCGCTACCTTTGCACGTCTTTCAACTTGGGCGCTCTTCTGCTGCTGCTGTTGAGGCTGTGATTAAAGAAGACTCTTGAAGTGTGTGATGTGGATGTGTGGCAACACTCTCTCTTTTGTTGTTCCAGTGTCAAGATACGTTAGTACAATTCGGAACCTTCCTAGCATCAGCGTCATCGACGGAGGAGTATGCCAAGAAGATACCACCTATTGACAAACTGTTTCAGGAATATTACGTTTCAGCAGATGCTGCCTTCTTTTTGTGGAGACCTTTGCTTTCTAACGCAATAACCGTACGTGACAATGCGTTTTTTCAAGATACTATCCGAATCCGACATCCGATTGTGTAGTGAAATATGACACAAATGGTATCAATTTGAATTCCAGGCAAAATACGACGAGCTTAGACGTGCAGAAAAGTCGCACAAGAGCATGAGTGTCGCCCAGCGCCAAGATAAATATGCACAAGCAGCAACCCACGTGCTCACCCCGCTGATCAACATAGTTTCGACTATTCTTCCACAAAAGACCTGGGAGGACATCACACCGCAGTTTTATGTTACGTTTTGGTCTTTAACCCTGTATGATCTTCATGTACCTACAGACTCATACGCGACACAGGTAAACAGGATAAAACAGACAGCTGCTAGCTTTGCAGAAAATAAGGATATGGCTTCTAGCAAGCTGAAAAAGGAACAGGATAGGTGTAATAATCTTATCGAGAAGTTGCTGGAAGAGGAACGGAGACAAAAAGATCACGTTGATCGAGTGATGGCGAAGTTGAAGCAGGTTATATTTCACGAAATTCTAGCAAGCTGAAAAAGGAGCAGGATAGGTGTAATAATCTTATCGAGAAGTTGCTGGAAGAGGAAAGGAGACAAAAAGATCACGTTGATCGAGTGATGGCGAAGTTGAAGCAGGTTATATTTCACGAAATGTAAACAAAGTTCAAACTGCCTGTAGTTTTCACACTTTTACTTTAAATATTATGTAACTTTACATAGGAAAAAGATACGTGGTTTGCTCCAAGAACAGCCAAATCAGCGAAGAATGAAACAGTGACGGCCTTTTTGCAGTTGTGTTTATTTCCAAGATGCATTTTCACTGCCCCAGATGCTCTGTATTGTGCTCACTTTGTCAATATAATCCACTCTTTGGCAACACAGAATTTTTCTACTCTTATTTGCTACGACAGGGTATACAAAATCAATATTCTTGTATATTACTTATACGTATTATGTGTGATGATGACGATTTTTATGAGATGTTGCTTTTCCATAATCATCAGATTTTCTGTGATATCATCTATACGGTTACCTCGTGTACGGAGAATGAAGCCAGCCGCTATGGTCGTTTTCTGTGTGCTTTGTTGGGAACTGTAATGAGATGGCACGGGAACAAAGCTGTGTTTGAAAAGGTAGTGCATGCCATGGAGTCTAGTTAGTCTAGTAGAGCTAGGTTATAATTTTTTTTCAGTTTCATTGAATGTGTTTTTTTTTTCAATAGGAGTGCGCAAGGTTTCCAGGTTTTGTCACCAAGTTCAGAGCTACAAACTCTTCCTCTGCTGAAAGCAGTGATCACGTGGATTACGAAAATTTCCGACACGTTTGTCACAAGTGGCATTACAAAATTACCAAGGTTTGTTTACCTGTGCAGTGATAAGAAAAACGAAGTGATTTGTGCTCGTGGAGTAAATGCAAATTAAATGAAATTAATAATAATGTGTTCCAGTGCGTTATTGTGTGCTTGGAGTCAAAGGACTACATTCAGATCCGAAATTCCTTGATTGTCCTCAAGGAAATTCTCCCATACTTCCCGAAGGTTACAAATTTGGCTGCTGCTGTAGAAAGATGGATTGAAAGAGTACGTTACTGCTAGTAAATAGAGTAAATAGTTATTATTGTTGCATTTCGTCAAGACAGTTGGAGAGATTCTAAGTTTACTTCATGATTTCAGGTAAGAATCGAAGAGAAAGACAAGCGCCAGGATTTGTTTGCTCTAGCCACAAGTTACATTGGTCAATTGAAAGCTAGATGGAACACTCTAGTTGCTGAAGATGAATTCCATGAAAAGGTAAGCAATCCAGAGAAGCCAGTTAAGACCCGGCCTACGAAAGAAGACAACGGTAATGGCGGTTCAACCGAAACACCTACCCGACCCACCAAAGAGTCTAAATCCAAGACATCTGGAGTATTAAAAGGTGAGCCAATGGAAATAACTACGTCTTCTGATAATACCGTACCAACTGCCCACTCATCTTCCTCATCTTCATCGAAAGCTACGACAGAGGCTCCATCCATCTCAAGCAGTCAAACTGGCGGTGCCGTTAGCAGTAGTAGCAAGTCCAGCAAACAACCAGTGTCCTCAGATGTCAGTTCAGCCTCGTCACCGATTGTTTTGTAAGTGCTATTTATGACGTTTGTATTTTTGACAATGATTGGTTTTGCTAATATTTTATGGGATTTATTGATTTTATATTTTTTAATGACAGAAAAAATCAAAATGAAGACGCTCCTGTTCAAAAGGCCAAGGTCTCCAGCAGCAGTGAAAGCCGACGGGAAATTTCTTCCAAAGGTAGTCGTGAGGCTTCAGAATCCCGTTTAGAGAACCCTGTGGAAAAGTCCTCCAAGTCGAGTGAAAAACGATCCAGTAGTAGCCGGCCGGAATCTCATTCTTCCTCATCTTCGTCCAAAAAGGAAATTCAAGAGGCAAAAGTGAAGAAAGAGTCTTCATCTTCGGATAGAAGAACCTCTGATTCAGATAGGAATCGTGGTAAGAAATTGACAAAACAAAAAACATTGCCTAAATAAATGTAAATGTACCAACTGTGTTTTGTTCATAAAGTTATTGTCCGTTTATTACATTTCAGATTCTAAACGACGGAAATTGGAAAATAGCGTGAAGCGTAGGTACAAATAGACGAAATACAGATTTGCACAGAATAGGTGTAATGAAAAGTGTGGTTTAAGAATACAAATTAAAAAGTAAACTGTAACAAGGGTCATAATAAAATATATTTAAAATGTTACAGTGGAACCGTTACTGAATAAGAATTCCATAATTTACTGCTACATTATTGCCACTCTGAATAAATTATTGTTCTAATTATTATTGTACTTTGACTTAAATACATAAAATCTTGTAGATTATTAGTATCTTCATATTGTATCTCCAAGAAGGACGAGACATTTAAATTGTGATTACAATAACAGAGGTATAAATTAAATTGAGCAAAATTGAACACAGTCAGTGTGAAAATTTACTATCAACAATATCAATATTCATTACACACTTGTTATGTAAGAATTAATTTTTGTGAACGTTTCTTTGTTACGTTGTACATATTATGTAACTTTTATTATCCTTCGCAAAAACGTTCTTCTTATTTTAGTCAAAAATACTTGTACTTTCTAAGCACTTAAACCTATATTATATAGATATATATAAAGAGATAAATAATTAAAGTTTTGACCATTGTCCTGAGGTTTTATATTGTTGACAAAATGTTTTGAATAATACAACATAATGAACACGACAATACACTAGCATAGCTGATAGATAATAGATATGTATCTATCAGTTATGTATGATAATAGTTACACAATACAATTTACGGATGCATTTGTTCTGAATCATTTTGAATGTCAAATATAAATAATACATTCAACATTTTTGTTGTACTTTTATTGTACCGAATAGGAAGCTCAAACATGCAACTGAATAATAATATACGTCAACTAAAAATCAACTATCGTTAACTACCCCACATGTCATTAACATCAGTTTCAGAGTCCCTCCTTTTATACAATTTAGCGGGTGGTGAGGACGCATCATCCATAAGAAATTGACTGTCTTCGAATGACGACGCAGAGCATCGTTTTTTGTGGGGTCGCTCGGGGGTATACGGCCGAGACCTTCGCAAAGAAGTTTTGTTTCGATAAGCATCATCAGTAAGAATGGGCCTTATGTCCATTACAGGTTTGGATGTGGACGAAGTTGAAGAGGTCGATGACGTAGTATCATTTATTCGTATTGACGGAAGGACAAATGGATCCTCTCTACTTGTCCATCGTTTTGGAGCAATATTGTTGATACGCCGAGGAGTAGAACAGGCATGTTGAGGATGATACCCTGTCCTGATTTCATCTGCTTCGTCTTGTATTGGCGTGATCCCAGGTGTGGCTGTCAAAGATGACGTACCAGTGGCCTCTGGTGTAAATTCACATCGCATTAATTGCACTTCCAGCTCAGAAGTCGTGGTGTTCATCATGAAACCTGAGTTGAAGGTTGAGTTAGGTGGGGTAGATACCATATGATTGCGACGAAATGGATCAGCTATGGGAGATGCGGGAACGCCTTGGGAACAACCTTGTGATGATTCCTCTCCATCAATATCGTCCCCGAAGGAGAGTTCCAGTCTTCTACGAATTGAATTATTGAGCGAGGAGTTCTTTCCAGAGTCTTTCGTGTCACCAGTGTCAATATAGTCTGAAGAAGCTTCCGACTTTTGGGAACAATAATTATCGGTATCTTCAGATGTGCCACAGAGGTTAGCGTCCTGAAAATACATACAGCGGAAGTTTTATATAACAAAGAAACATAATAGGGGTTATACAGTGTTATACAGCTATCCATAAATATAATTTTAGTAAAAGACACGTTAATTTAGTTTGCTACCTGGGAATACACCATGAGCATTTGTTCCAAAAACGCGGGCAAATTTACAGGCAAACTGAGATTAGTTTGTGTCCATCTATCTGTGACCTGAACGGGTTTCTGAAGTTTCTTAATCATAAGACCACCAGCGCAGACTCCATTCCCACCCCAAAAACTTCTTGTAATAGGTGAATGACCAGAATGAACATCTGTACTTGTTTTTAGCTTTAAAGCGTCTGGAACGTTGATTACTCTCTCTTTCATTGGACTGGGTGTTGGCACAATTGGTCCTCGACTAAAGTAGCTGTTGAATACAAAACAAAAATCCTGAAACATAATTCACTATAGCAATATTATTTTTAGACTTCCAGTAGTAATCATAAGAATACTTGAACATACACATCGATGTCCGCTTGAGCCTTGGCTTCTATCTGAGCATCTGTTGGAAATGAATTTTGGTGCGTTGATGGAGAATTTTCAATATCCTTCGGAAATAACTGCGATAAATGTTCTATCGCCCACGAACGCTGAGGGGGAGGTTCGTGCATTTCCAAAATACTTGGGCTCCAAAATGATGACTGAAGACCGGCCAAAATGTCCTTCTCAAATGGATTTACTCTAGAATGGTCTCCATTGGTACAACCTTCAGGTGGGTCATTTTCATCTCTGCCTTCACTCCCTGCTCTACTACTACTACTACTGCCACTTCTATACGAAGAAGCGTAGTAGTTGAAATTATGCAGAGGACTAACAACGGTCTCCTTTTCCGTAGATGACACGGATGCTCCAGATCCTACGCGGGTTCTTCGTGAATGAAACTCAGCGATATTCGGACTCTTAAACGGCGATGCTAACTCTTCATGGTCCATTTCTGGTTTTGAAGAGCAGTTTTCGAGCATCACTTGAAAACAAATTTTATAACTGCCCATAAAAGGATTCCTTAAAATTATATCACGCATTACTGACATTCATCGTACAATTTATGCATATTGTAAATTACAGCAAATGACATAAAACTACATAACAGTGAATAAATTTTTACCATTAATATTGACAGGTATTATGTTGTGACTTTGAGCATATCAAATGGCACTAATCAAATTAGTGTTTTGTTCAGTTGCGTTCAGTTTATAGGATGAAAAAATGATCACATTGAGCAAGTGGCAAGTGGACGTTGACAGCAATTTTTTAATGACCAAAATGTGAGCTCAAAATATGTTTACTTCATAATCAGATCTAGTGTAACCTCTTTTTTATGCCTAGGTTGTTTATTTTCACTTTCACGGCAGGCTATTAAATAACCCACCAAACACTATTAGGTTTCGAAATAATTATGGCACTGAATAAATTTAATGTGATATTAATATTTACCGAATTTTTCGTTATGCGCATGTTTGTAGATCTATTAAAATGCTTTTGTTTCTATGTATGTATCTACTACCTATTTACACGCTACTTGACTCATTAGACTGATCGTTGAACTCAACATGTTGTATTAATAGCTACGCTTGTGCTGGTTGTTGTTGATTGTTGTTGATGCGGATGATGTGTTGAAGTTCTGTGAATGGTGTTCCGTTGACTGTTGCATGAATGAGAGATGCTACTCGTCCGTCTGTCCGCTTATTCTGCCTCCCCCTAGGTCCCTGTGTCGTTTGGTCTTTGTCTACCATCGCGTTGTTGCTACTTAGCAAAATACCTCCAGTCATATACTGTAAGAATGTATGAAAGTGACTAGACACGCATGCTATAAAAAGTGTTTATAGAAACCAAGTAATTTGCTAAGTAACACTTCACCATGCGGTTATAACGAGTGTATGCATTAAATGAATGTATATGATGTTTTTCTCCAATAATGATAGTAGATATTAATAATCACAGTTGACAGTTCACAAATATTTATGGATATAATTTTGATTATAATTTATTGTGCTATTATACCAATTTCAGAATCAAATTTTCTTGATGACTTTTATACTAAACAATAAACCGCTGCAAACAATAAATAGTTTGGTCGGGATCTCGGAACAATCTTTACTATTTATGTCTCGCACGTTGCTTTCAAATTGGACTCATACATGGATAAGCAACAAAATCTTCTTCGTTATAATACTGTGTAACCAAACTAATCACTAATCACTAGTCAATAAATATTATAGTAGTAACATCGGCGATAAACTAAAATTTCCATTACTGTAAAAATAATATAATTAATTTGCAAGTTTTAATTCTTCATTCCATCATAGTGGATCAACAGATTTTTCTTTCTTAATTTGCTGGTGTGCAGCTACCGTTAACTGCCACCTGCGCAGAATTGTTGCTCTGTTGACTTTGCTGCTGACGAGTTTGAAGACAAATGATAAAATATGTCACAACCGTGGAGGTCATCTGTATACAAAAAATACGACATTAATTTCTTTTATATATGTAATTTCTAGTTTAGTCGGCATTGGTAGATACACAATTTGTTGCAAAATGATTGAGAAGTTTTCTTTAGTTTGCACTCACATTCCATAAAAGTGGATATGTAACCGTAAAAATGTTGCTTCCCCTAATACCCACTATGCGAGACTGGAGCTCACTCATAACCATATTCAGTTGGTCCAGTGGAATATCCCTCCTGTTTTCATCTTTGGCCAACCAGTACCTCAAACTTTCCACCTATAGCCAGGCATTCATTACATAATTTATGTCGTTTATTTTGTATTTTCAATATCCATAGATATGTAACTGTAAGGATAACCATCATTTGTACCACTATACCTGATTGCAGGCATCCGCTGACAGTATAAAGACAAATGCATAATTGCATATAAAGAAGAGTAATCTAACTTTCACTCTCACCTCCGTCGTTATTAAAACTGAATCCATGCTCGTCGATTGGAACAACAAACAATCTGCCAGGTATAGAGTGACCAGAGAACCCATCGCTTTATTTGCCAAATCACACAAATTTCGAATACTTTGATAAGTTTTATAAACATCCGACCAACATGACTGATGCTGAGTTTTCTTTTTAAAATTATGAGTTATCGCTATTGATGGAGTATGTGCCTGCGCCAGGAACGACCAGTTATAATGTAAGACACTTATTCCTTTTAAATCTTCCGTTATATTTCTTGCGAACAAATAACAGGCTGTCCAAACAGTGAGCACTGAGAATAGCATAAAGAGATCAATATAGAATCCGAGGATATACCGCTCTATCCACCCCAAGCCTATCAAAAATGCCAAAAAACTGTCCAGTCCAGTGATGTCTTCCGGTTCCAAAACCTTCGTACTGTCGGAATAGTTCGTCAGAAAAAATACATAGCGACCTTCTGCTGCCAATGCTCTGTTCCAAACAGTTTTATTCCACGTTGGTGACGGAGCCATTACCTTTATCCAGAATACTTCATACAGCGCCATTATTGCAAATACGGCACATACCAAACGGCAAAAGAGTTTGTTCTGTATCTGGTTGGAAACAAACGAATTCCAATTAGTTAAACAATTGCATTTCCAAAAGATACTGACGTTCATATAATTTATAATGCTGGACTATTCGTGCTTACTCTGATTTTTCCTCTGGGCAACGAGTCTCGCTCACACCGGAGAAAATTGACGACCTGTACAATGTCCTCCGAGTTAACCCAAAACCGCTTCAAAGATAAAACTTGAAAGCTCGTCGAAAAGCAAGTAGAAAGTAAAGAAAAATATTCTAGAGGATTCTGATTTTTCTCTGAAGCTGCTTCAATAAATGCCGTTCTTAAATTTGTTAGCATAAGAATAACCCCTAAACTATTGAGCAAACCACAGACAATCATTTGGGGCACCTTACGACTCAAACTAAACCAACCACTTTCATCACGTACCAAACGAAAGGGGCAGCAACAAAGGACAAACGCAAAATTAAAGTAGACAGTAAGAAAGTTGGTCAACTCGGCACGGTTCATTTTATTGAGAACTAGAGAAATACTATTGGCCTGAGTTACTGTGCCAATACGTGGTGAAAAATGGGGCGACATTAGAAAATTTTGAAGTCGTCTGTTAGTTACTATAACCATAGCGCCAAAGTAACCTTTCAGTTTCTACCTGCGTGACTTTGTTTAGCTGACCTTCCAAAAAGCAGTTTTCATTTAAAAAACGTCTGTGGTTTAGGTGTGCCAAACTTGGTATTTTGTAGACGCGAATCGTTAGCATCTAAAGAGAAAACATCAAACTTCCTTGCATAGCTATCATTTTAACGGAATAGAAATGGCACATCATTAAATATTAACAGCATAAAAAAGAAAACAGATTATTATCTGATGGTTACTATAATGCATTTACCATTCCAAATAATGAAATTTGTCAGCATAATTGGATGTATACGCGAGTACGTAGGAAGTTTTCATTATTATTGATGGTGTTATTTATGAATTAAACGTGAAATTTCAAAACGTGTCACTGTCGCTATACTATAATATTTTGTTAAAATTGATACTTGTGTTACTTGTCAAAAAGCAGTAAAATGAAGAATGTTTCATTCGTAATTAGCGAAGACGGATGACAGATGCGACACGTAGCAATCATCTAATTTCATGAACTGTTCATAATAGGTAGCAAGCTAATTTTATTTACTACAGAAAGCATTTTAAGGCTGAAAGTAGTTTACGCGCTCAGTCGGTTAGCAAGCGGGGTATGATACTCAGGCCCCTGAGACCCAATCCTCAGGTCCCTCCGAGGGACCTGAGTATTGGGTCTCTGGAACCTGAGTATTGGGTCTCTTCTTTTAGGGACCTGAATATTGGGTCTCTGGGACCTGAGTATTGGATCCCCTCGTTTTTTCTCAAAAATC